>APFE030640706.1:0-18500 GCA_000404065.3 Pinus taeda | reverse complement strand
CTTTAAGGGAAACTTTATATTCATTTCTTTAGGTTGTTAGAGACTAGTCCACTAGGTCTAGGGAAGATACTTTTGTCTGCAATCGTAAACTCCGCATAACACAGGGGTTGTGTGGGATGAGGGGGGATGTAAAGGTCATTACTGAGATAGCTAGTTGAGTGATCAACATGAATGTAAGTAGGTTTTGGGTCCTAAACTAAAGCCATATTTTTCCCTTGTTTTTTTATAATCCTACTTTAGGAGAGGCCTAATTTTGACAATAATAATGGCTAAAGTTAGGGGGAACATTTTAGGTTAGCAACAAACAAATTTGTGCTTTTCTTAATCACAAGTCTCTATTTTTATTTATGTACTGATTAAATATGCGTGGTTTTTGTTAACCATGTTGATGATAACTAAAAGACATTTGTTGCATTATATCTAAATTTCAAAAATTATTTGTTTATATTTGTTAGTGTATCTTGTTAGGATTTCATTTCATTGCACAAGTAAGTAATAATCATTTCTTCCTATGTGGTTGAGGGTCCCTTGAGATTGGTGACCACTGTGTGGATGGAATAATTGTACCAAATAGATATATTAGAAATGATCACTTCTTGTCTATTCAAGCATAGACCAAGACCCAAAGAGTGTTCAAGAGAATTGAACCAGTATCCTCTAAATAACATAGGAGACTTAACCATAGCTAAATCATAATCATATTATTGTATTAAATATTATAATTATGGAAGTTGATATCTAGGAAAAAAAATGAAAACAATTATTATGTTAAGTGTGTGTTCTACTAGCATTCATTGTTGTGGTGCATTACAAAAAGAAAATTAATTTTCTTGAAGTGGGTAACTAGGAACTTCTTAATTTTATATCAAAAAAAGCTACTACATTATGCCCACATAGGCTAACTTAACAAAGTGAAGCAAGGGAAATTCCAAGGATTCCTCAAAACGTATTTAACAAAATTCACAATGGGTATTTGTGGAAATCTGTAGGATGATTAAAGAAATGGATGTATAGGAGCAAAAGTTACAATTTATTGGAAAAAAAAGTAAAATTATTGGTAAAAGCACCCTATAATTGAGAAATATTTAGTGGCATAATACTTTTCGAAAATTTACTGGCAGAAAATGATCTAGTTGGATATTGGTGGCCGCCTGCCTATTCCACTTGGATCCCCACCATTGTTTCTTTCATTTGTTTTAGTTTCCTTAATTGTAGCACAATTTATTATTTTTGGCACTTTTTCGGGTCATTAACTTTGAGATCTGTTTTGAGGCCCTAAATGATGTTTTTTTGGAAATATTCCTATCAAATATTTCTATGACATCTTGTTTTTAGTTGTAGTCCTCAAAGAGAATTTTCCGACGAGGTATCATGCACGTCAAATGAAGATAATATGACCGAGTTACGACCCTGGGAACTTCACTGCAAAACTAACCACAACAGGGCCCATAAACTCTTAGTGTTACATCTCCTCGAGTTAGGGTTTTGGTTGTTCAAGGATTTCTATTATTGTTCAATAATAAAAAGGCCCTTGAGCCTGATTGTAACTCAGTTCAGAGGCATGTAGTTGCCACATCACTTCTCAGAGATAAGCCACAATTGCCCGAGATAATCTCATTTCCATTCTGTTTGTAAGAATATTTCATTATTTGATATTAATGAAAGGAAGTGTTATTTATGATGAATCTCTGTATTTATTGTTCTATCTCTATTTTTTGTGTTCCTGTTTAAATTCGGATCAAAACACTTTTGGAGTGAAATTGCTTAAAATCCCTAGTTTTTAGGTGACGCCATCAATAAATTTGCAAGCTAGAGCTTAAAGCAAATAGCATTAACTAGATATTATGGTCAATTTGGTATAATTAGGACAAATCCTAGAACAAACATTGTCAAATTCATTGGATTGTTTAAAATTTTCAAATTGATCGATGCAAAGATGAGTTAAGTGGATCCAATATGGTGAAATTTTGAATTAACAAGGTGGAATTGATAGTCCTAAGGCATAAGTTGGCTAAGAAATTCTTTATAGCAAGTTTCTACCATTGGCCAACTCAAAATTTAGAAATTTTTGATTTTTGAATTTTTTTAAAAATCTTGAATCATTTTGAGCATTTTATAAGTAATTGAATGATTAATAAATTGGCACATTATCACCACTCATTGGGTTATTTTCCATCATTTAAACATTTTTCATATTCTTTTTATGCCACTTTTACACTTATTCATATGCATTATGTGAAATTTCCATCTTTCATACTATTAGACGAGAGTGAAAATCAATGGCTGCAACTCCTACTAAGTGCTATAAATGCATTGGTGCAAATCCCATTGTATTTTGAAATTGTTAAAACTCATTCCAAGACATTATTATGACAAATTAGGTGCTACCACTTACACAGATAACAACACTACAACTCACCCTTGACTCAATACCCTTGACTCAATTAAGTTGTTTTAGCTATTGAATTGCCACTCCATTAATGAATTTCCTCCATTTTTACTTGTTGCATATCTTATTGATGCAACTAGAGAATATCTCACCAACTATTTGCTAAATGCTTCAATTGTACATTCAAAATTGATTTCTTAAAATATAATACTATGGAGACAAGTGGGTGACAGATTGAGGAGAAATCACTCGTCAACTATGCCGAGTTGATCCAAGGATTTTTTTGTTCAACAATACCTCATACTGGCTATCTCATCTTTCACTCAGTTTGGATAGTGAAATTTTGTATAAATATTTAGCTTTAAATCATCGAGGAAGAAAATGTATATTTAAATTACTTAGCGTAACTTTTTACATTTCCTATAGTAAAAGTTATCATTTGTGCTAACTATCTAATGGTATTCTGATGCAGGAGCATCAAGGCCATTTTTCATTCGTAAATATGTGATAAAAGGGGGGGTGTGACAATTTTTAATATTTTATAAATTAAATTGTTAGTTTTAATAAAATAGGAGATAATTATGAAAAGTGAGGATTATGTAAATATTCTTTTTCTAAATAAAAGGATATGAGAGAAATATTTTAGGAGTAAAATTTGGGATATAATTTCTATGTATGGGATTAGTTGAGAAAATAAGGGGATGAGAGATTTTTCTTAGTATTAATTTAGAAATTAGTTTCATTAATTATCGGTGAAAGAGGGTCCTTAGGGATTCAAGAGTGATTTTAGGATTTTTTTGGAGAAGTTGAAGGGATTGAACTTAGAATAGATCATTATAAATTATTATAGATTATCAAGCCTCAAAGACATTGAAAATCAGAGACAGAGAGAGAGAGAGAGAGTAGAGTAGGAAACAAAGGTTTTTCTGCTTGGACGCCTTCGGGCAGTTTGTAAAGGGGCCATCAATTCCAAATATCTGGCCAACAAAAGTTTGTAAGTAATTTGTTTTGTTTCAAATTATATTATATATATATATATATATTATGTATTATATATATTAATATATATATATCTATATTATATATAATATATATTATTATATATATTATATATATATATATATTATTCTATATTATATTGTATATATATTACCTGGTTGATTGTGAAAGTTGTATGTGTATAAATTGAGGTATCAATCATTAGAGAGATCCACTGAATTTGTAAGATCGATTTATACTCAAAAGTTGGAAGGATTGATGTTGATATGATAATTGTTAAATCCATGTCAGAGCTTATTTTGGTGAGTGAAGGTTGTTTCTGTTGAAGATCTATAGATCTGCGTCAACCTGCAGACTAGAGTCTAGTTCGTGGTTTGGGAATGGTTTATGCATGTTTTGATTATCCATTGTACTCAGTGAGCGTGGAAACAACTGGCGCTGAAGGCATTGAAATAAATTCATTGACTGTATTTGTGAGCCACCAGTTGTAGGAGAAGTTTTCAGGCTGCGATTTCTGAATATATTTGTAGTTCATGGGATTGGATTATGACAATTGAAATGGTTTTCAAGCCATGTATCTTGTCAAAGTGTGGGATGGATAATTGACGTTGAGATGTAGAGGCTTAGAACTTGGCAATTGGTGAACTGAATATCACAAATCAAATGAAGATTCAGACTTGCAGCAATAGACACGCAATGGCAAGAACTCAGGGTTCCGTAGCAGTTGAGAGCTTGCGTACCCAGAATTCGTAGTAATGAGATGTCATGACAGGATTCAGAGAATGGTCCAAGCAGTTACCTGCCCCGAGTGCTGACCTGCTGGCGATGTCGATTATGTTTAGTGGTCATATGTAGAGAACTACAAACGGGGGGAATCGATTGGATAGCACTGGAATGAAGTTGATTGAATGTTTTAATAAAGGACTCAGGTTATTGCAGAGAGATGAATAGCAGTGGGTAAACAGAGTCGGGAAATGGGCATACGTTGAATATGATGTGATTTTGAAAGGGTAAGGGCGCATAATATTGGAATTTATGAGCTAAGCGTTGGTTGTGTATTTTCTTAACTAGTTCATATGTTAAGGCCAGAATCAATGGCTAAGATGTGGCCACATCAAAATTGGGTTTTTATACTTTCCAAGTACTGAATTGAGCGCATTGAAGAGAAGGACGAAAACAGATCCTTGGTTTTTATGGGAACATTGGAATGATGATTTGGTTTGACTTCAATGAAATGTAAAGTGTTGAGTTGTAACGCTCAATGCAGAGTTGAAGGTTAATCGTATGAAGATTGTGAGTTTTATTATTTTGAAAAGCTTCCGCATTGAAATGTTAAATATTGAAATTGCCAGACATTGATTTTTGATTTGGGCAAATACTGAGATGCATGTTTATAAACATGGTGTATAAATATTCTGGGTTTTGCAGGGTACGCCTTGCATCATATTCTTGTGCTCAAATGAGTGGAAGATTCCACTAGTAGAATTAGTATACAGTTGGTATTTATAATTCTTTTCAATCATAGTTAATCACTCTTGTTGAAACTACTTTATTTTCCCTTTTCTACAATTCTCATCATTTTTATGTTGCAACTTCATTGAATAATTATTGTTGCAACTCTATTATTGTTACAACTCTAGGCTATAAAATTTAGGTATTACCTTTCTGGTTAATCAATTGCCTAATTATTTTCGTATAGATTTTTGTGTTTCTTGGAACTTTGGTTGTTGTTTCAGTTCTATGTATTTTATTTTTTTATTATATATTTTCAACTCAATAGAAATTTAATGATTCCGAGTTGTGTGAACATGATATGCACTTTTTTTCTAAATTATTGTTTTCATACATTACATCATTAGCATGTGATATTGCATAACCCATTCAACAATCAAGAATATCATCATACTTGACGTGGCGTGTTTAATTCTAGGCATTTGTCATTTACCTTCCGTGGAATTTTCTTTCTTGTAAAGAGTGCTTTATTTCCTTGATGGTGTGGTGGCTTTTATTATATTAGTGACTTGTGAAGGCATATTTACCTTTTAGTATGTAGAAAAATTGATTAGTACAACCTTAGGACACATCACAAATTGCACTAGCACATATTGTGTAGGAAAACTCAAACGTTTCAAAGGAGTGCCACATTGACAATTAAATGGGAAGAATTTTGGTTATATTCCCAAGTGATTAGAATAATAATTAAAAAGCCCAGGCATCATTTCTAAGGAACCTTAAATATTGTGTGAGTGTTTTGTCAATTTCTGTGTGAATCTATTTATTGATTTTCACATTTCTTTTTTTCTAAAACTTTATTATTCCGATGTTTGGTCTTTTTAGAAATCTATAGAATAACTTTATATATGCCTAGGAGTAGAGACAAATTTGGATTTTTTTTCAAAATCATCCCCATACTAATAGTGCAAGTTGGAGTGAAAGAGGGCACAAGAAGCCACAATATTTAACTCCTACAGCAAGTTGACAGGAAAAAATAGAGAATTGAACATGTTGAAGTGGAACCTGGACTGGTGCAACCTTCTTTAGCTACATTCTTCCTAGAAGACCTCTCTAGCAAATAAATCCATACAGAATTGAAATTTTCTAAATCTTCCAAAACTCCTTTGGAGGAGGGGGGAAAATCCTAGAGAGGATGGGACATGAAACTAAGGTGGAGCAAATATCATCCTTCATATTCCCCATTAAAGAATATGAGGAGAAAATAAAATTGAAGAACAAATAACACTAAACTCTTCCTAATTCTCATGATCTCTCACTGAATGAGAAAAGAACCATTATTTTTTAATTCGATGTATTTTACAAAAGGTATGACTTTTTTTTCGATGCAAAGAACTCCAATTATTACCTTCCACTCTAATGGGGAAACATTTTTCTGGTTCATGGGTTTGGATGAAGGGAGGATCAGAACATGGTGAAATTCAAGGATAAGTATATAAAGAAATATGAATACTACTATAAAGAAAAGGAATGAATAGAGGAACCCTTCTAAATGACTTAATATAAGGATGAAATCCTAGATGAACATGTTGAGAGATTTCGTTATAATTCACTACAATTAAAACATATCAGCTTAGCTATGGAAAATATTTGGGTGCTCATATTACGAGGAATCAACGATGACTGCATTGAACTCCTAAACCTTATGGGTGGACCGTAAATTTTAGAAAAATACATTGAAGAGATAATGGGACTTTCTCTACGGTATTCTAGAGTAACATTGAAAATGGGATGAGATAAACATTAGCCATAATAGTAAGACTATTGTTGGAGGTTTTACTAGAGAAAACATTTGTAGTATGTTATATAACTTCAAAATTAATCTCTCCATCATATTTAGTCATCAAATAGATATTTTTTCACACAAATAGGAAGAAATAAGAGGAAAAACTAGCACTCACAATCTCTTTCCTAAAATGTAGAAGAAAGCACCCACTAAAGTAGTGCTTGACAGATAAATTTGATATATGCTTGATCTATAGTAAATATCATTCTGAAAATAGTTTTACCTCTATACAAAGGTTGAAGTATGTTTATCAATAAGTGGAGGAATGACAACAACTATGGTTCGTGGCCCATAAATAACCATGGTACCAAATCTACAAGTTATGACTCAAGACCCATCTAAGTATTTCAATTGTTATTGGACTAATGCTTATATGCAATACTCTTCTCAACCATGGATGGCCCCTCCTTCTCAGTATATTTGGAAACAATGATGGAGAAACCCAATGTATGGAGGTACTAAAAAACCCTCCATGTAGTCACGCACACAACTTCTCCCTCCTCCACCTATGCAAGTACCTATATCTATCCCTTGAAGACCTTAGTTACCTACATAACCTATTAATAAACCCAATAAAATTAGTCTAACTCATCTAGCATAAGCTATTGGGGTTGAAACTAAACTACTTATAATATCTCTTCCATGGATTTCCATGACATTTGCCTTTAATCAAGGAAGAAACTAGCTAAATAACAACCTTCAACACACATTAAAGACCTTGTTGAGGAATTTTCGAATGAAGAACTAGAGCAAGATACAATTTGAAAAATAATTGAGGAATGAATCTAAGAACCCTAAACTTAAGGACCAAATTATCCTAAGAGGTCGAATATAGAGAATCCTTTAACCCAACCCAAATTTGATTTCCTAAGTGAAATAAATAATGTATGTGTTAAAATTTCACTGTTCAAATAAGTCAAGGATGTCCTAATCTATTTTAAGGAAGTAAGAAAACATTGTTTAAGGAAACTTTGTTGAAAGAGGAAAGATCCCCATACTATTCATGTCATGGGAAAACACTTGGATCTTATTTTGGGAGGACTCTGATCTGATAATGACATCTTAGACAATTATTAAGGTATTACAGACTCATGTGCATGGATTTGCCTATGTTACTTTGTGCAATGGATCGATAAGATTGTGAAATACATAGAGAGTGAAGCAGTTAAAGAAACCTAATGCACAACACACATAAACACAACAAGCTTAACATGGAGTTCACCCAAAACTCTTGGGCTATGGCTCCTGGTCTAGCCTTCAGTGGTGGCCTCTCTATTATGTCTTCAGAAGCAGAGTTTTACAACAGTATGAGCTCAATTTGAATCTCAACACACACAATAGATACAACAGCTAGAGTTTTACTTGAACCCCTCAAGTCTCTCTGAGTACACAGATTCTCTCTAGAACTCTTTGTCTCTACCTTTGCTTTGTCTCAACACTGCCTACTCTATTTGTTGTCAATCTGTGGCTTTAAAGCCAATCAACGTTGTCTGTTCATTTCACCTTCTTGGGCTCTCTGCCTTCCCGACCTCTGTTCGTTCAGATCCCCCTTTGAGAGTTAGCAATCATTGCTAAACACTTTCAGGGATGGTGGCCACCTATACTATAACATAATGGGTCAATGGTCCTTTGAAATCCTTTGAAAACATCGTTCTCTGTATACACAGAGAAATACATTCAAAACTGTGAAACTCTCCTAAATTGCTATTTATCGGACTTGAAACATTATGAATCCACCTTATAACTCCTATCACATCTCCACCATTGATTTGGGAGATCCAGATCCAACGACTGTGGTTCATTTCAGCTGGCACTTTTGTATGTGGGTTAACTGCCCAATAAGGGTCGCTTTCTCTCTCCTTAGCCTGGACACGTGGTAGCCAGTGTATGGGCTCGGGCGGAGCCTGGCCCAAACCACTTACTGCCTTTGGTCCTTCGGAAAACTTGCCTGCTTTATGATTTCCCTTTTATATAAAAAATACATTAAAACATGAAATCCCATTCATATCAGACTTGAAATAGTATTCAACAGTATTAATAAACGTTTTCGGGTCTATAACATCACATCGATGCTTTATCCTTTGTATTTTGTTTGTTTAACAAAAATGCGATTTACACTGAAAAAGAGATGTTTCCAGACTTGAAATATTATCAAATATCGTCCATAGTTTTATCGGGTTCGGCTATCGCGGTCATAGTTATTATTGGCCCCCACTCCATTGAAATGTTCTGATACTATGTTGCGATGCGATTGATCGCAATCGCACATTGCACATACCCTGATCATTGTAAATGCTCCTTTGTATTTGCCGATAGCGATATTGCGATGCAACTTGGGCCATCGATCTGCGTGCTTGATCAACAATCCTTGTTGACCTTGCTGATCACTGTCGCATATTCTTTGTAGTCTTCGCTAATAGCCTCCATTTGCCACTGGCGATTGTGATTCATCGATCAGATCTAGACCGTTGATCGGTCATATCTGATGGCTCCAATTCAAAGTTGCCTTAAACTGCTGATACTCTATTTTTCAATGATTTATCTATGTTTTTTCCTCCCGATAGTGTTATCCGCCTTCTTTAAATGTTTTTCTTAGGTGATAGTTTTGAACACTTAAAAGATTTTGAAGATTTAGAGGATTTTCTATGATCCATTTGGATCAAACTCCTTGAAGAAAAATAATATCATCCTAGATAATTGCTAATCACTATGAAAAAAAAAAATATTGTTATCCCAAACACATTGATTGACGTAAGTGATTCTACCAATGTAATGACATGAGAAACCACGGAAGCTGTAGGAATTTCATGCCTTAGAGATACTCCTATTGTACTGCAATTATTTGATAGGCCTACTATTAGCAAAGAAAGGATGGGGGAAGATGTCGTGCTATATGTAGTTTCCAATGAATATCCCATAGATTTTATGGTCCTCCAACCTAAATCTTCTATGGGGGATACCCTCTTATTCTTGGACGTTTGCCAAAACATGTGTATAAAATATAGGTATGGGAGTATGATAATATCCGTCCCTAAAACTTCACTTTATATCTTCCATCTAAAGCCAATGTTGATTATGAAGTTCCTCTTTTAGTGGATGGGGAAGATAGTGATGAAGAGGGTGTATCCTATCAAGTACTTAACATAGTTTAGTATCTTCATGTTAGAGATAAAATGCAGGCTGATGAAATCAATTATTTCATTTCCACCTCTTATTGATCTACAAACACACCTTCCATTGAGCATATTATGCAAATAGAGGTAGAAGCCTCTCAAGCTTTGACTAGTGCTTCATTACCTGAACATAGGTCCTTAGTTGAGGAAGACCAAATGTAAACCATAGAAAACATAAAAATAATCCCTAGGAAAGCATTGGAAATCAAATGAGGGCTAACATAAGAGAAAAAAGATTGATTTGTAAAATTGTTGCATAACCATAGTAATGTGTTTGCATCATCTTACACTGGCATGAAAGAGATCCATATAGGTTTTTTGGAACACCATATTTATATAAAGAAAGTATCAAGACCTATTAGACAACCTATAAATATGATGAACCATGCAGCAAGAGATATAGTGGAAGAAAACCATAGAAGTTTCTTATAGCTAACTTCATTTCCCCAATTTCTAAAATTCAATGGGTCTCACCTTTAGTCATACTTTGCAAAAAGAATGGAAAGTGGAGAAACTAAGTAGACCGTAGAGACATAAATAAGGATACACACAAATAATATCCACTTTCCATTTCCACACCATATGACTCTAAAAGAATGGCATATGATCATTAGATCGAGGGAGAGATTCTTAGGGATTGATGGTTTCCTTTTCCACATGGAGCTTGACCACATTGTCTAAATATGCATCCAAGAAGATGAAGTCCATGAAATTTTGAAAACCTACCATGATATTTCATGCAAAGAGAATTTTTCCAACAAATGAACTCTGCACCAAGTGCTCCATAAAGGGTACTATTGGTCCACTATCTTAAAGAAGCCAAAGAACATGTAAAGAGGTGTCATAGCTCCCGCATATTGGTAGGCAATATATCGAAAGGAAATTATGTTACAAAGAAAATGTGTTGGATCCCTTTAATAAATTCATATTGATTTTGTGGGAATGATAAACACCCTCTTCTATTAGAATTCCTACATCCTCATTTAGAAAAACTATGTTACTAAATGGATAGAAGCCTAAGGCACTTCCAATAACTAATGTAAAAGAATTTATGGAATTTCCTCATGAATAAATCCTCATAAGTTTTCGGATTGCATGATAAATAGTGAATTATGTGATGAACTTAGTTGACATCCAGGCTTGTTGAAGGATCAATGGAAAAAAATAGGATCGAGAACACATTGGCCTATATAATTCATAGGAAAATGGATAAGTAGAGGGGACTGATGTGGTCCTGGAGGTCATCATCACCAAAATAGTGAATTTTCACCTCATATATTGGGTTGAAAGAGACATTGTGAAGCTTTATGGGCCTACAAGAGAACTTTGAGGAGCACCACAAAATGTACACCCTATAAATTAGTGTATGGAAAGGGTGCTTTTTCTAGTAGAGATAGAAATCCAAATATTGTAGACAACAACACATGGAATGGATCTATCAGAGGCTCAACCATAATTAATTATTCTAATGAATGAGTTGAATAAATTATGTCAGGCCACACTACATTAGGTTACAGTGGTACAACATTAGAGATTCAGGTGGCATGAAAGGTTAATAAAAATGAAGAAGTTCGAAGTAGGTGAGTAGGCTCAATTATATGATTCCATATTCAGGAACTTTAGAGGAAGATTTTAGATTTAATGGCTCAACTTGTATGATATTCACACAGTATATGTTATGCGTTTTAGACTTAAAATTGCCTCTGTAATCAATCTTCTCTAGGCTGGTAGTTGCAACTTTCAAAGAACTCATTCACAATTTTTTGAGGTTTACTTCAATGATTAGAGTGTGTTTGGGTTAGTAAAGAGACATGTTGCCAGTGTTCACCTCATGTTGGATACTTCTCAAAAGTATCAGATATCCCTTAATCTGAAGAAATGCATATTCTACGTGCCATGTGGGATATTGTTAGGCCATGTAGTCTGTAAGTAGTGGTTGATGGTTGAGCCTGCCAAAGTTGCAGTGATTGTTAATCTGGAACCTCCAAAGAATGTCAAACAACTGTGGGCATGGTTGGGCCACCATTAGGGGAATTTTGAGGTCTAAAATGGGCCTCCTAAGGAAATTATAAAATAATAGTGGAAATAATAAAGTAATATTAGATTACATCAACAAATTCTAGGGGGAAAAAAGACAAAACTATTTTTTCAACTCGTGTTTTCAACTTGTATCCCTATGGGTTTACTCAAATTTTGATCAGAAACACTCATTGGATGAAAAATTTGATTCCCCATCCAAGGTGTACCCATGTTGAATACTTTTGATGTACCATACTACACAAAAAGGAGAAATACATTAAAAACGTGATTACAATCACATTTTTTCATGTATTTCTCATTTTTCATGTAGCATGGTCCATCAAAAGTATGAAACATGGGTGCTCATTAGATGAGGAATTAAATTTTTCATCCAATGAGTACTTTGACTCGAAATTTGAGTAAAACCTTAGGGAGATAAGTTGAAAATACGAGTTGAAAATGTAGTTTTATTATTTTATTATTTTTTAATCTTTTTACTTTTTTACTCCAAAAACGGTGAGTCATCCCCCATTGTTGACATCATCATCTTGAATTGTATTGGTCCTTATAAATTTTATTATTTTTATACATTATTTTTAGGAGGCCCATTTTAGACCTTAAAACTCCCCTAATGACAAGGTATTACAGGAATTTCATCAAAGCCTATGCACAGATCACCGCACCCATGGAAAAATTATTGAAAAAGGCTGTGACATTTTGCTGGGACGATGATTTCCAGAAGAGCTTGGATGTATTGAAGGAAAAAAGGTTCATCGCACCCATTCTAATGTTCGCCGACTAGAAGAAGGAGTTCCATGTACATGTAGATGGATCTTGCATAACACTAGGAGTTGTGCTAACCCAACAAGGCGACGGTGATATCGACCATCTAATAGCATTTGTGAGTAGGAAGTTGTCGAAGGAAGAAAATAATTATTCAACCACAGAGCACAAAGGATTTGCAATGGTGTATGTGCTCTAGAAGTTCAGGCACTATGTTGGGTGTGCACTTCAGGATGTACATAGACCATTCCGCTTTGAAGTACCTAGTCAACAAGCCTATGTTGGGGGGCAGAATATGTAGATGGTTTTTTCTCTTTCAAGAATATGACCTTGAAGTAATTGTGAAGCCAGGGTGACTGAATGATGGACTGGATCACCTTTCATGGATTGAGAATGGTGACGAAACTACAACTCTATAGGAAGGATTCCGTGATGTACAACTCTTTGTTGTACACATTGCATGTTATCACCCAAAATTTTTCAAAAAACATCATTGTGTAAACTCTTCTTTTGGTAATGATTTCAGGGAGGTCTAAAGGTCATTTTAGTCTTGATAATGGGTAGGTGATAGGTTAAGAGTCTCATTTTCATATCCAAATAAAGTTAAATCAGCTTTGTTCCATGTCCTAGAAGTCTCACATGCTGTTTAGAACCCATATCTTTAACCATTTCGAAAATTGTGTTGAAAAAATAGCATACACAAGAATCCAAAATTTCATAGCATAGCTAGTTCAAAGAAGCTGATTTGCGCTACGTAAACAAGCAGTTTCATAGTGCACTATGAGGCAAAGACCCTCTTTTTTTGTTTTTAGTAGTTAACTTTCAATGGGGTTTCTGAGAAATTGCAAACTTGTTTTTGAAAACTGAAAGAGGTTTTTCTTACAAGTATTCTTATTTACAAAAACCTCCTCCCTTTTTGTAGTAGCTATCAAGGATCAATAGATAAGAGCTCAGGAGTGCAACCATTGTTTTTAACAAAAACAAAGTTATTTTTATTGGTTGATGAAGTGGTTGTTGCTTTCCACTCCTTCATTTTGTCACCTTTCTGTCCACATTTGAATATCATTAATTAAACAAGTTACCCAAGCTCCTATCTATCAAATTTATTTTCAACCTTTGAATGTATTAGTCATCTGTCACCTTTGAAAAGTTAACTTTTCGACAAATAACTTGCTGTCCAGAAAGTTGTTTACAACTGTCATATTTTTAAGAGGGCAATTTGGGTTATAAAGGGAAATTGCCATGAAGATGAAAGGATAAAAATAAGGCTATCATGGATGACCTCAACTTCACACAAGCTTCCATCGAGACAGGTTACATGTATTTCTACCAAGAGCTACAAGGGGATTTGAGTGTTCCTTGGACTGTTTTGAGCTATTGGATTAAAAAGGAATTTTCAGGCAAATGAAGATTTTTTTCAAAAATATGAAGGGTGGATTTCCTGATAACATAACAAGGAACAAAAACCTCTTTCAAATTTCTGCTAGGTGCTACCTATTTGGAGATTCGAAGTTTCCTTTGAGACCTATTTGTAGAATTCTGAATTTTCTTGTTTTATACATGATTTCATAATGCAGATGCCAAACAACTGAAGCTGGTTTTCAAAAAACTGAGAGATTTTTTCTTATAAACATTCTTATCTACAAAAACCTCCTCCATTTTTGTAATAAACATCAGAGATGAAAAGATATAAGCTATGTCTAAACAACTAGTTTTTAGATAAGAGCAATCCATAAAGTGATAAATTTATAGGTCAGTCTTTCATTAAGGTGAAGACCAAATTTTGAAGAAGAACATATTATAAGGGTAAGTTTTTTGGTTTTTGGTGATCATATGATTCTTTATGAAATATTGAAAAATTCCCAAACTACATATTTTGAAGGTCGTGTTGAGAAAAGAGTATATATAACAGTTTCGTAGCGTGCTACGAAACTGTTGAAAGTGACTTTTTATCACTTTATAGATGCATTTCGAAGGTAAGGCCTGATCACATCCAAGTTTTGATGATTGCTAGTAGACATATGAGGATCATTGATAAATTGTCAGATGGAAGTGATGTAGAATGGTTCAAATAAGTTTTCCATAAATGATATTAAAGTTGTGCTATGAAAACAAACCATTTTAGCAGCACAATCATGTTTCATTCTCTTTTTAATCTATTCGAGAGTTCCTTTCTTGCACAGGTGGACAAATGAAGTTTTTATGGATTATTAATGCATGCCACATGTACACCAGAAAAACTACTTGAAGATAAGCATAAAGGATTAAGGGCATTTAAAGGAGGAACTTTGTCTCCTAGTTTTCAGAATAGTTAGGTCATCACTCAGCGGGTTTTGCAACAACACTATGGACATCATCAAGATTGAAGACATGGGTTGAAAGATGATTAAATAATGTATTGAAGTCATAGATAACGTTGTTGAAAGCATGTTTTAGGAGTTTCACTCCTATTTGTATTAAGACTCAGAAAGACGGCTAGCTGTGTAATTAAGTAGTTTGTTATGTGAATGGAAAGGTGTTTAAGTTAGGAATTCGAATTCCTCCAAAGGTGGATCATAGTATCCAAAGATGTAAAACTCTATATAAAGCTTGAGAATTTAATTCCTCGAGGGGCGTGGGGAGGGGGGGGGGAATTTCATTAGCAAAGTAAATTTGTGTTATTGTAAGTAATTGTGGTTTTTCAAACTTAATATAGAGATCAGTTTGACTACTCAAGATTCACAAGGAGTTTATGTGTTCGATGTTCTTATGGAATTTTTCAATTACTTATTTGTAGTGGTATGAGCTTGTGATACCTAGGATTCATTGAGAAATTCTCTAACTTCCTTCACATGCTTGTAAACTGTGTTGATTCACTGTGTTACTATTTTACTTATAAACCTAAACTCTAAGTGCCTTGACTTCCATGTTTTGTTGATCATGCTATTTTGTTGAAGACTATCTTGACTCCATAGCCCAATGGATGTTTGCTAACTGTTGATTCAACCAGTTATATACTTTTGATCATTTTTATTCCTAGAGTTAGCCATCTAGTCATTAGTCAAAAATCTTAAACCTCTTGAGAGAGCCCTCTTAGGTTGAGAAGGCTAAGCCTCAACCAAAATATTGGTTTGAAAGAGTTACTTAGAGTCTACTTGATCAACAGCATACCAGGGTGAGATTTTCTGATAACATCCCAAATGACTATTTTGCAGACATAATCCAATTCTTGTGTACAAGTACATCTCCTGAAGGGTATAGGACACAACAAAAGAAAAAATTTGTGTTTTGGGGTGCATATTTATCCATTATCTCATGACACTTATCTAAAATGGGATTCGATGAAATATTGAGTAGGTAGGTCATGGAGTATGAACGACAAAGTATCCTCGTTGAATCATGTGGAGGGGTTGCCAGAAGACATTATAAGGGAAGAGAAACTATGGAGAAGATCCTACGAGTAGAACTATGGTGGTCGACACCAGATAAGGATTCCAAGGAAAATTGGAGGGCATGTGATGTCTGTCAGAGAATGGGGAGGCTGTCACGAAGAGATGAATTTCCTTGGAACCTTCAAGTGTCATTACAGGAGTTTGATAAGTGGGCAATAGACTTCATGGGACTAATTCAGCCACTCGGAAAGGAGATAGGAGAAATATACATCATTATAGTGACTGAATATTTAACCAGGTGGGTTGAGGCACAACCTATGAAGGATTGTAGAACAACCACAACAACAATGTTCATTTTTGAATACATTTTGTGTTGATTTGGATGCCCTCAAATCTTGATCAGTGATAGGGGTTGGAATTTCTTGAATGAAACAATTTCTTCTTTTCTTGAAGAATTCCAGATGTCTCACCAAAATAGTATCCTATATCACCCTCAAGAGAATGACACAATGGAAGCCTTTACCAAAATCCTGGAGAACGCCTTAACGAATATTTTCAATGAAAAGAAAAATGATTGGAATGTTCACAAACTAGGTGTCCTATGGACATATAGAACTTCCTATGAAAAGTTAATGGGACAAACACAGTTCAAACTCGTTTATGGAAAAGAAGTTGTAATGTCAATGGAGTACATCATGCTAAGTTTGTAGATTGTTTTAGTTACAGACATTGATAAGCATGATACCATGGACGAATGCCTTGCGCAACTAGTTGAGTTGGAGGAAGATCATTTCTTGGGGGTTTTCATCAATAGGTGTAGAAGGATTGCAAAAATACATGGCATGATCACCATATTAAACAACGCACCTTTAAGAATGGAGATTTCGTATTTCTATATTATAGTAAGTTCATGAAGTTTTCGGGAAAGTTCCAAATTCATTGGTTGGGGCCATATATTATGAATGATATTACATATGGAGGCGTATTTTAGCTCGTGAAGCTCAATGGTGAGTTGTTTCTAGGAAGGGTCAATAGGACTCAGTTAAATTTATACAAGGGTGACCCTACCCTTGCTCAATCACTATATGGATGCGACATAGTCTTAGTAGTCCAGGTAGTTGTAAGAAAGTGTGGGAATATAAAATACACTTCAAAAAGGATGATTGGGAAAAGCGAATGGGTTTGCAATGAATCAAGGGAAGGCATAGAGGAGGACGATGGAGCTATGCTAGAATGGTGAGCCCCTTGCAGCCTGACCAAAAAGTTACCATTGGAAGCATTTAATATGATTGGATGGTAATTTTTCTGTTAAAACGAGTGGGGGGGACCATTTATGGAGCATATATTTGGAAATCTATTAGAAAAAGCACATTAATGGTAGAAATTTGGAGGGAATTGATGGATTTGAGTAAAAATTGAGCTATAAATACAGCACGTCGCTCCACATTCAAGAACTTTGCTTCTTGAGAATTTTCTTGAACTTTTTCGCTTTCTTTTGCGTCAAGAGAAGCGGTCTATGTGTGATGATACTTGGGAAATACTTAAAGAAAAGATTTCATAGCCAATATTCATGAATTTATCTGACTGGCAGCATGAGAGATTCATTGAGAGAATTATTGCAACCCAACCTAAACTTGAACCGACTCAACCTATACCTACAAGGTTGTCTATTACAATGCCTAGGTCACCATGACCTAAGTCATATGCTCCCACGACAGGAGATAAGAGGTAGAAGAAGCCCTCACAAGCATTGTTGCAACAATCACCATGAAAAAATCTGATGGAAATTCGATACAAGGTAAAATGGATCAATCTAGGCAACCGATGGAGCCCCTAGACTTAGATGAGGAAGAACTAGCTGGGGTTGTTGACGAGATTAATGCAGATGATGCTGAGTTGATAACTTGACTACTACAATATATGTTGCCAAGAAAATCCATGGATAAAGCTCCTAAAGACCCAGATTTAGTGAAGTTCATGGTATCCGCACCTTTGCTGCCAGAGAATGTACGATTTGAGGGAAATTTGCTAGCCCAGATACCGTACTTAAAAATGGAGGACTAGGACCTAGGGGACCACATGAAGTTCCCACAGTTGGAGCCAAGAAGTACCTGAAGAATGTATATTATGAAGAATCAAAGGTCATGCAGATTGAGCGGATCAAATGGGTGGCCGAAGTTGGGTGAGCGGGCATACTAAATATGTTGTGGGTGTCACATTTTAGCCACATCACTACTATTACTATTTGTTTGTGTCAATTGTCGATGCTCATGCATGATGGGTGCCGCTGGTTGGGAAGGCCCATCTCGATTTCTAACATGTTGATTCACCAAATCACATTGTTGCCTTAGCAAGGAGTGGACCATGTGGAGGCTTTCATGGGAAAGCTGAGCGAAAATTAATTGGAAGATCAAATGAAGAGCGACTTCATACTCATGAAGAAATCACACGACTATGCAATAAGTTCC
>APFE030640704.1:164242-213195 GCA_000404065.3 Pinus taeda | reverse complement strand
TTAAGAGGAGCTTTCCCAGAGTATAAATGCAACAGCTGGATTTATCCTATCACAAGATAAGCTATTTGTTTGGTTTTATAGTCTTGGAGAGTTAATTACTCACCTACTCCAAGACACTAGCCTGATCTATATTAGTGCTTCAAAGCCCTAGAAAAATAAAAATTTCTAAGTTAATTTTACTTTAAGCGTTGATTTTAATGGTTGTTCTTTAAGACAAAGGTGATGGAGATGAAACTTGATGGTGTATAGACTCGACTCCAATTCTCTAAAAAGATGCACCTAAGATGATTTACACTATTTTTTCATTTCAATGAATTTTCTAATTAAGAGAGTTGAGAGAATGCAATCTTTTGATAAAAACAACTTTCTTAAAAGACAATCAAAGCAACAATCTCTTTATCTTTTCAAAGCGCACAAAACATGACCACTCATTACTTCACAAAAAATTCCTTTTTCTTTCAAGACTTCAAATGCTAATCTAAAACAAACTTCGCAAAGGAGATCTTTTTGTATTTTCCTATTTAATAAAGCATGTAAAATTAATCTAATCAAAAGCAATTTCGAGATCTATGAAAATCTATGGAAACTTCACTCAAAAAGCAAACCAAAGGAAATTTACCTAAAAGTGAATCTACTAAAAATAAATCTAAGAGGCAAAAACTTACTAAGATGATTCCGGGATGTTTTACTGGGCAACAATCAATCCAAGGACTAGTTCATGCAGAACCATAAACTAATCAAAACAAAAACTCAAACTCTTTTTGTTCTTTTTTAAAATGAAATTCACAACTTAAATCGACAAGCTAATTTGAAATTTCGCAAAGAGACAACTCAAAGGTAGGTTGCTCACGCGGGTAGACTTTACAACTGGTCTGACTCCTAAGATGACTGACAAAACCAGAGATATCTAAGGCTTTGCAACTTCTAAACCCAAAGTCATTACAGGACCAATATAAAAATCAAAACCCTAAGGCTAAAATCTCAAGGAATTTCACTAAAACTTTCGACACTAATGGAACAAGTGCAGGTGAAGATTTTTGAAAGTCAACCAGTGGATCTGGGCAGTAAAGACTAGACTAAGAAAAACAAAATCTAAAGGGAAGAAATGGATAAAATTGGAATTTTCTCAATTTTAATAGGGTACGCAGGCAGCCTGTTTAAACAGGTGCGCCTACGCTCTGTGTACAAAGATACAGTGCGTACAAGTACGCACTGTGTCTAACGCAAAGGGTGCGTACTGTTGTAAAATGAACAAAAACTAAATTCTGACTAGACTCTAAGCTAATCCACCCAAAAACACAGTCAACCAATCAAAAAACAAAAGAAACAAGACTCTTTTCATATCAAAGTAATACTCAAAAGAAAAATCAAGCACATCAATGGATTCCCCAGTGGAGTTGCCAATTTGTCATGCGGAAAGAGTTATTTTTGCTGACAAAACTAACCTCCCTAGGAGTCTAAGACTCTCTAGTGACAAACAAGACAATTAAGGGCAATCCTTCTCTAAACATACATTATTCTATGAGAAACCAAGTGTTTTTCGATCCTACCTCAAGTCCAACGCTCGTTGCAGCAGTCCAGCCTCGCCGATCCAAATGAGCTCCTCCTTCACTTCGAAACCTGCATACACTAACAATCAAACGATTACATAACACCTGAATATTCCATAAAACAAAGCATATTCAACATATAGACCAAGGAGTATATGAAACAATCCATTAACAACAAATCATTGAGAAGAATGGACTTATTTGTATTAAGGAAACAAAAAAGAAACCATTACAACCTGAGCCTTGGTGTTGTGCAAGTTCCTCCCAGGGTCCAGCAAGAGTTTTCCTCTACTTTGACAAGCTCACCCACTTCCAAATGAAACAAGAAAGGATGGTAATCTCTCCTCACAAGCTTACAAGGAAGTCCTAATTCCAGCAGCATCTACCCTTTGGAATGTTCAGCGTTCAACCTCCCCTCCTCTGGCCCAAGGCCTGTATTTATAGTGTTCTAGAGGAACTTATTCAGTTCCAACATCAATGGGATACTCCCTCTTTTGGATGGGGTAGCTCCTCTCTTGATGGGATAAGTTCCTCTATCATAGGGATGCATGAACCATCTGGAGGCGCTCAATACACGTCAAACACTCTTCTAAAAGGCTCTAGAAGTGACCACAAGTAACTTTTTTAAGATGAAACTCACGTCTTTTGACCTTTACAGGGGTACGCATCCATCCCTTTACTTATAGAGCGTACAAGGATGCAGGTACAATGAGTTTGGAATGCGTACATGCAGGCAAGGTAGAGAGAACCTGCGTACCCAGAGATAAACATGATTTTTAAGGACTTTCTCTCTTTTTTGAAGTTTGACATGGAGAGCAGAGGTATAAGGCTTGACAAGGAGGATAATATGACTATTGATGGAGCCATATTAACTGTAGATAGTCATGGTGACAAATTTCAGTGTAACAGGATTTCATATAGATTGAAACTCAATCTATTCCTACCCAGATCTCCTAGAATACTTTGAACATGTGCATAAAGAGAATATGAAAATATTGGAAAACATATTAGAAACACACATTCTGTCATAAACTGGAGCCGGAAGGCTTTCATTAGAAATCCTGTAATATATGCTATTAGAAAGTCAAGAGCCTTGGCATCAAAATCCAACCCCTATCACCTCAATTGATGAAGCATTTATACAATTTCTTCACAAAATATCTTGATAGAAAATATCAAGAGCTATTACAAATATTTGACAATTGTATTACAAAAATAGAACATAAATAAAGGAAACTAGAACTATTTGAAGAGTTCTGGCACTATACTTAGGAATTTTAGTGGTAAAGAAGAGAAATTCGAATTTGATTGCAACTCTTATATGATGAGGTGGCATTCAAGTCACTAACTGTCCATGAGATTTTTCCTCCTGAAATTATGAAAAATATGGTCCAATGATCCATTTGTATATCCCAAAACCATAGTAGATGTTATAAAAGAGGTTTTTGTACATGAGGATGTTGGAAACAAAAACCTCTTTCAGATTTTGAAAATTCATTTTCACCTGCTCAGAAACTGCATTTGAAAACACTAACTAAAAATAGGAAAATTCGGGAAAATATGCCTGCCAAGGTTCATCAGAATCTCAAAAAATATAATAGTTGTTAGAAAAATGAGAGAGGTTTTTGTACATGAGGATGTTATAAACAAAAACATCTTTCAAGTTTTGAAAATTAGTTTTCATTTTTTTGTAAACCATGTTTGAATTTACGGTTCTCTATAAAAGACAAAACATAGTTTTAACTGGTCATGAAATGAACATATGACATGGAGGCAGGGGGAGACATGGAGGTGGGAGATAATGTGGAAGCACATGGTTAGTGGAAAATGATGTGATCAGGGTAAATCAAAGTTGGCGAGAAGGAGAGGGTTAGGTAGTTTTCAGAGGGGTGGGTAGGTGGTATATGGTTTTGAGTGGGGGGGGGTTGAGTGCGAATTGAAAAGAGGACGCCACGTTGCATGGGGCCCATGAAAAGCGATACCGCTTTTCAGACCCCCTTGGTTAACGTAAAATAGAATGAGGGGGTGTGAAATGGCTTCCCTGCCGTTGATCTGGGCGGGGAAGATCTTAACTGTGGAAAAGCGCTCAAACTTTTGTGAAAGCGACAACATATCTTGTCAATCCTCGATCATAGGTAAAAAATATGATTTAAATTTTATTAAATCATTTAATCATGTTTAAATGCATGATTAACTAAATCAACCTACTAAGGAAACTTAAATTTACATTTTGAGGGCGCATTTACTCTTGCGGACCCATTTAGTTTTTCTAAACTACTAAAACCTATTATATCAGCTAATTTCGCTGAAATTTGACCGATGATTTAATTTATTCTCTAATCTAAGTACATAAAATTTAAAATTGTTTGATCATGATTAAATTGTATGATACAAAGAAAACTTATTTATAGTGGCATTTTGGCTTGCTCACTGATACATTTTCTTTTCTTTTCATGGGGTTTCTTTTCATCATTTTTTATTCTTTTGTTTTATTTATTTTTTATTTTTTATACCCTCTTTTATAAAAGTAAAAATGTTCAAAACTAATCATGTTACAACACATACCTTAAAGGTGTTTTGGGATTTGGATTTGTGTTTGTTTCTATGTCTTCATTATATGACTATGCTTCTACGTCTTTCTTTGGAGATCTTAGGTTGTGGAGCTATTTCATATACTACTACATCAATGCAATCCTCGACCCTCTTTTTCATTTTGTTGTAACACTTGTATCCTTTACTTCGAGCAGACTACCCAAGTAACATACCCTCATCAACGCGTGAATCAAACTTTCTGGGATTTATCATTCCTTTTGATAAAACATTTTCTCCCAAACACCTTGTAATGTTTCATTGATGCAAGTCTTCCCTTCCATCACTCATATGGAGTTTTATCACTATTAGACCCGAGTTGTGTTTTCTTTGATATGTACATTGTTACTTGTGTTTCTTCTTCCAAAAGATGTGAGTTGCATCTGATTCATCCATCATAGCTCTGCCCATTTCCTAGATTTTTTTGTTCTTTCTCTCAACTACTCCATTTTTTTGTGGAGTTCTAGCCACAGAATACTGCATTCTGATGCTATGTTCTTCACAAAATTCTTCAAACTCTCTTGAAGTGTATTCTCCTCCTCTGTCTGATCTTAAGAATGTGATCTTTAATCTTTCTCATTTTCTACTTGAGCTTTAGATTTTTTTAAATGTTTAAATGCTTCTGATTTTTCTTTTAAGATCATGATCCAAGTGGTCCTATAAAATCATCAATAAGCAGCATAAAATACCTTTCTCGTCTTGGGCTTCTTGCTTTTGTCTTGAAATGAGTCCTAGTCTACTTACCAAATTAACATGACTTGCAGATTGAATTAACAAACCTTGACAATATTGGAAAACCTCTCACAACTCCTAGATTGTTGACTCTTATCATATTTTCAAAATTCATATGTCCAAGTCTCATGTGCCATAATCGTGCTTCATTCGTCTTGCTCAAATAGAAGTTTACTCTAGAGTCATCAAACTCATATACATTATTGTGAGTTATGACTCCTTTTCCCACCAACTTTCCATTTTTCTCATTTCGAATCTCACAGTCCTTGGATTGAAAGGTCACATGATAGCCATTATCACACATCTATATTACACTAAGCAAGTTGTGCTTGATACCTTCCACATACAACACAATTTGGGCTTTTGCCTTTTAATTAACACTAACTATTCCCTTACCCTTAATTGTTGCCAAAAGTGACATTGTTCCCTCTCTCTTTTTCTTTTAGAAACATAAATTTTCTCTTATCCCTAGTCATATGCTTGGAACAACCACTATCCACATACCATATGTTCTCTTGATTATGTGTCGACAGAGCAAGTCCACATTTCATGCTCTTTTCAGTTTTTCATTTCCAATTCTCCTTATCCTTTTGAAAGGTTGGCTACGAAGTGTTCTAGGACTTTGATAGGTACTCAAGCCAACTTTTTCACTCACTTGACTTGTGCCCAAAATTATTACATTTTAAACATTCAAAATCACTTATTAAGGGAGAGAAGGCATTTTGATCGCTGAGAGAAGAGTTTTGAGATCTAAAATTATGATACTTATTGTATCTGGGATTCTCATCTCTTTCAACTGTAATCCTTCTACAATCAATAACCTTATGTCCAAAGATGTGACATTTATAACAATAACCATAAAATAAATAAGTATACCTATTGTTGGAAGGTTCATGAGTTTGTGGATGATGGTACCTCTCTTGTCTAGTTGATTGATTCACTATCCATTGGTGTGGCTCCTTGGGGTGGATGGAGTTATTGTTCCAGTGATGATCTCCTCATTGCCTTGCTACCTTTTTTCTTGAATTTATTCATTCTTGATACATATTTGCATAGCTCTATGGCTCCTCAAATCCTGCAGACCTGAAGTTTATATTTCCCATAGAATATTCCTATGGTTAAGAGTATCTCGAGCCTATTTTGTTTCCTGAAGACCTTTGACTATTTAGAGTATGATCTAGATTTCTTATTCCTTCTGCAAATTTTTCATTTATACCTTTCTCGGTCTCGACTCTCTCAAGATTGGTTCTCAGGGAGATGACCTTTGATTCAAGACTTTGACAATTTTCTTCCCATTCATGGATCAAATCATGAAGAACTTCTTCCTTTCGCTTAACTTCTTCTAATTTGAATTTCAAGGACATAATTTCATCTTTGCATGTTTTTTAGATCATCTCCTTCTTTACCTTGAACAACTCTTGTTTTAAATGTTTGTTCTCTTCTTCTAGTTTCTCACATGTTCCTTATTTTTCTTCTAGTAGAAGGGATAAATTATCTTTTCTTTTAATGGATTCTTCAAGTTTTTATTTTTGATAAACAAACTCCTCATTGTCTCAGTTGTACATACCTTATTCAGCACGTTGCAGTTGTTCTTTTAGATACCCGTTATTTTTCCTAGCATTCTTTAACTCATCAAGAGCACTAATAAGTTCCCCTTCAAAGTCCACTACTCCTACTTCTTCATCTTCATCTTCATAGTCAATAGTATTTTGTTTCTTGGAGTCTGCTCCAAATGCCATGAGTAAATACTCATTCGAATTGTTTTCTGAAGAGTTCTCACTATCTAATTTTGGTGTTGAGATATCCTCTTTGGAGTAGAGCCCCTTTTTATTAAAGAACTTCTTCTTCTGATGTTTTTGAGATTTGTTTCTAAATTTTTTATCATCTTCCTTTTCTTTCCTTTCCTTGTAAGGTAATTCAGATGAAAAATGTCCAACTCTTCCACATTCAAAGCATTTAAAGGGCAACTTCCCTTTATACTTTCTTGAGCCACACTTTAGTTTCATGGAAAATTGAGCTAGCTCTTGATCAGATTCATAGATGGACCAATGTTGATGGTCTTTGTGCTCCTTAACCTTCTTGGACACTTTGAACGTTGCCTCCTTGGGTTCATACTTCTCTTTTCCTACTCTCATCTCATAGGTTGTGAGAGTACCAAGCAGTTGATCCATATTGAGATTCTTTAATTCAACCATCTCTTTTTTTTTCAATATTAAGACTAACCTAAGTACCCACGAGGGATTTGAACCGGTGACCTATCGCAAGGAGTGTCTTAACAATGCACCCATTCACCGTCAATCCAAAGCCCCGTGGGCAAGTCAACCATATTTTCAATGACAAAGACTTTGGAATTAAATCTCACGGGTAGAGATATTAAGACCTTTTGAATAATTGTATCTTCTTTGACCTCTTCACCAAGTCCTCTAATCATATTGGTTATTTCACCAACTTCGAGGAAGTTTTTTTCTATACTTTCTTCTTCATTCATTTTTAAGCTTTAAAACATCATTCTGAGGGTCTGAAGTTTAGCCTACTCGACTTTATCACCTTCTTCATGACTCTGATTGAGCTTTACCCACACTTCCTTGGCAGACTTGCAGTGCATAAACTTTACAAGTTCGGATTGACTAAGGTAAAAAAGAATGGCATTATTGGCTTTAGCATTATTTCCATACAATTTTTTACCATCTACATCAGTGGGAGGAACATTAGGGACATCATAATATAATAGTATAGAGCTCCAAACATCTACTCCTAGGGACATAAGATAAGATTTCATCCTTAATTTCCAAAAGGCATAGTTTGTCCCATCAAAGACTGGTATTCTACTTGAGTAAGCCTCTTAACTCGCTTGCCTAGAAATAATTCCTTATGGATCTACCTTCTAGTGGTTAGATTGTTACTGAAGGAACTTGGATTTGATACCAATTGTTGGAAAAATGAATTATTGAGAGGGGGGTGGGGGTGAATCCGTAATTGTGAGGTTCTTAAAACTTTTAAGAATAAGTCTTTAATTCTTTCCTTTAATATTAGTTACTTGTGAGAGAATTCATACACAATAAAAATGAACAAAAAGTCAAGGCATTCACATCTACATACAATCCATCACAAGAGCATTGTACACATATTGACACAAGTATTTTTTCAGTGGAAACCCAAAGGGAAAAAACCACCAATCTTGACATTTGTATTTCTTGTCGGCTTGACATTTGTTGCATATTTAGTAATGCATTTCCAAGTTTGTGTATAGTTTGTACCTTGTCATCTTGATTACACAAACAACTTTCCTGGATTCTTTTGAAGGCATATGTCATTACGGAATCAGTTTTTGTCATATAGGAGCTACATTATGTTGTTGCAACATAGGCATCCAAAATAAATTGTTCATCTGTGTTTGCTTTCCATAATGGTAGGATATTTTTTGCAAATGAATTTATCCACACATCACAAGGATTTATTTTGAAAAGTATAATAGGTTGAGTGATACAAGAGAAAAGGAGGAATATGTATTCTTTTTTTGTATGTCCAACATCAGTTAGGAAACTATAAAATGTTGTGTTTCTTGAGTAGGTATTGTGTTGTAGAATTAAAGAAAGTTTTTTTTTGCATTTATTGATTGTCAACGTATTTACTACAGAGAAGTTGCAAAACACAAGTTTTAGGAACTAGTGGGAAAGGGAAACAAAATCTGCATGCATAATGTTTATGCTTTTTGCTTGTTTTTGTGGGATGATGAGTTTGAATTTAAGTCATTTCACTTGGTAACAACATTGAATGACAACTCAAATATCTATCAATGAACGCAATGACATCAGTATCAGGAGAGTGTTGATATATTGGTGCATCTTTAATTGAGAGAAACCCATGATCATGTTCTAATCCTCTGGTTTGGAACATTGTGATGAAGAAATAATATTGCACTTGACCAAACAACTCATTGTTTTTTGTAATCAGAGTATGCATTGATGAAACTACATGTTTATAATATTGACTGCAAATGATTGGTTGGAATCTAATCAATGTATCAATGGATTCATCAGGGAAGTTGAGATTTTGTTTGGTTGTAGCACTAGTTTTCTTTTCTCTAGTGCTTATGTTAGTGGAATCCATAGATGCTCAACACTATTGAATGTGACAAAAAATGTTCGTGGACCAAGTTGACGTATGATTGAAAATATGTATTTTTGTATGGCTTCAAAGTAGTCGAGGTACATGTGAATGATTCTTAGACAATGATATGAAACTAGTGATTTCAATATTCTTTGAAGATTACTATGGTTCTCAAAATCTTTGGCTAGTAGTTTTTTCCCTTTTAGTTCTCCTTTGCAAATAGAAATCTAGACTCAATTGGAAGCTTGATTTATCAAGATATGGATTGATTTAAAAAATATATTACTAATGTGTTTTGAAAAGTCCTCAGACATATGAAATAGTTCCAGTTGTGCAATTTGTTGATATAAAAAGTGATTGATGACAACAATAGGTTGGCTCGAGCCATAAAACAATGTCAGGAAGTTAAGCTCTTTAGAAAACCTATCCTAGAAAATGCCCAATGGAAAGAATCCCTCACAAGGCACAATTCACACAATTTTTGTGTCCAAATCATGGATTATATGGGCCTCCAAGTAACCATGCACAAATTTTTTATTTTATTTTGGATCTATATCACTATCAACATTTGGTGAATCTAGTTGATCTATTGTTGAAAGAGTAGTGTATTTTTATTTTATTTTATTATCAAAGTGTTCTTGCCACTCATCATTGACCATTATATGTTTATTTTTGTACAGAGTCATGTTGCAAAAGTCATGCAAAGCAGTGATCACTTTATTTGGGTGAATGTTTCTTGACAAATAAGCATTTTTGTATTCCATATTCTCTTTACCATAGCTGCAATTGTCATGTCCTCATTGATATTTCCAGGCAAGGATTTTTGAACTTTGTCCAAAATGGAAGGAAAATTTATAGTTGTTGATCTAGATTGGATCATTATATTTTTTTTCATCCATCTCAATGCATTCAAAGTGGAAAAAGTGGAGGAATCAGCTCATGGGATTATTTTTACTGGCAAGACCTAGTTTGGTGAAACGGGGTTTGAAACCTTCTGGGAGCATTTTGAGGCATCAAATGACATTTTTTTGGGGGTAAAACTTTGTCACTTTAGCACATCACCTTTCCAAGTTTTTCTACACAGAGAAATATTTCCACAAGAAGCGTGTCAATCAGAGTCTGTATGAAAAAGTTATGCCACTTATAAGTTGACCTTCCAGTTTTCACACCTATAATTCGAGAGGATGCCACATCAGCCCCCACTATTCATGGAAAAGGGGCTATTCACTTGATGGTGATGTAAAATAATCTAGAAGAGTCTATATTGTAACTCTAGTTAAGATTTGATGTAGTCAAACTTAACCAATAGTCGGTTATCAGGTTGTGTTATAATTAGGCCACTAGGAGGAAGAGGCATTCCATTTTATTTCGAGAGAATTTTGTTCAATAGATGAGAAAAGATAGCCATGAGAGATACGAGGTGGAGTACACAGAGAGGATCTGTGCACTAGTAGTGCATGGGCCATAGGAATTACTTCTTTGTACTTGTAACCATATTTCCAGACAGAGAAAGATAGTGAAGCGACCTTACCTTCAAGTTGGGGTTTCCCCTGAAAGGGTTTCCCCGAGATAATATCTTGTGTCTTATGTGTGTGTGTGAGATTATTTTGTCATTCTCTACTTTTCTACATAATTTCCATTTGCATGCATGCACTAATTGCAGTTGAATATACAGATCTAGAATTATTAATAAAACTGTAATAGTGTAAGAATTCCATATTTTAATATATCATTATCAGATCTATTGTGACAAAATGTCGAGTGGAATATCCACGGTAGTTTACATATCATTAGGTATTAGAGCAGGTTTCTTTGGGTATTTTTTGGAGATTGTAGGGATCTAGATCATCGGGGCCGAAGATCATAAAACCCTAATCATGACCGATAAATCTGTAAATGAACCTTGTGATACTGTAGAGGTGAGGTTTATGCGGTTGGAAGAATAAGTCGCAAATATAAACCACAATGTAAACCACCTCATGGTGTCCTTGAATAAAAACTTGGGGATATCTGGAGAAGATGGGGGTTCGAATGCATAGGACAAATCAGAATGGGGATTAGAAGAATGGGGAGAAATGAAGAACCAATCAAAGCAAGAATCTGGAAAAGATCAACCCAGTTCGAGTGTCATGAGTCAATCCCTATTTAAAATGGAAGCAAAAGTTGATATCAAGCCATACCATGGTGATATCGACACACTAAAGTTGATCCATTGGTTGCAACAACTAGAAGTTTATTTTAGCATCCATCAAATCGAGGAAGGGAAAAATATCTCATTCACATGGCTAGAATTAGAAGGTCCTTCACTGACTTGGCGGGAGAGACACACCGAAACCATGATGTTGGAGGGAGAAACTCCAGAGTCTAAGTTGGAGGATTTCAAAACCCTCATTAAGCCACTTTTTTATCCCATTGGGTACATGGAGGATTAGTGGATCCAGTGGCATTACTTCAAGAAAAAGCCAAGCCAAAGAGTGCACGAGTACACCATAGAATTTAGAAATATGACTATAATGTTGGGTATCTCTCCAAAGAGCCTAGATGTACTCCTCAAGTATTTGGGGGGTTTTCACCACCATCTGCATGAGAAAGTGATGTTGTTCAAGCCCAAATTAGTGGACGAGGCTTGTTTACAGGCATAGTACTTGGATAACATCGGCCTGAAAAGAGTACAATCAAGTGGATTGAAGCAAAAGGAGAAACGTGAAGCTTCTAAGGTGGGAAAGAAGAAGAAAATAGGGGAAAAGATAAAAGACAAAACCCACAAAAAACCATTGTAATGATCCTAGCAACCACTGCAACATTGATGGGCATACAAAGGAGAAGTGTTGGGTGTTGCATCCAGAGCTAAACTCGAAAAACAAGAAGAACAATAATAAGAATAAGAATGCCATGGCCACTGATTCGAGTAACCAAGTTGAAAGTGGATCAGATGTGGATGAGAAGATCGTTTTTACATCATTGCAAAAGGAGGTGAGTCTAAGTAGCCTTTAACAATAGGAAGAGAAAGAAATTACCAAACTCTTCAACATAAAGTTATAGTTCAAGAACACAAAGGTTGATACTTTGTTTGATTTAGGATCGCAGGTGAATCTCATTGCAATAGAGTTGGTCAAGAAGTTGGGGCTAAAATTTCATGATAAGCCAAACCCATATCTACTGGGATGGGTAAATAAGGATGCAGAGTTGAACGTAACTAAATAGTGCAAAATTAGATTTTCTATTAGTGTTGATTTTATTGATGAAGTAGATCTAGATGTGGTTCACGTTGATGTATGTGAAGTATTTTTTGGGAGTTCATACATGTACATGTGTGATGAAATATTCACGAGAAGATCAAACCAATATTGGTTCATCAAGGATGAAAAATCATTCCTCGTCAACGCGCATAAAGTAAAGTAAAACATTTCACTGGTAAGTGCTAACCAAGCCAAGAAATTGATCAATTCCAGTAAGAAGTATGTTTTATTTTTTAAGAGAAAGTCAGTGTAAAGAGGATTGAGTAAGAGGTAAGGCATCCTTGGAGGAGTGTACTAAGAAACAAAAAAAACAATTGGAGGAGTTGTTACAGACATACATGGATGTGTTTCGAGAGCCTAAAGGGTTACCACCTAAGAGAGAAGTGGAGCACGAGATCCAGCTATTGCCAGACTCCACATTGCCAAAAACTGGGTTATACAAATAGTCTATTATAGAAGCAAGTGGGGTGAAGAAATAGTTGCAACATCTATTGGAACAAGGTGTCATTCGATAGAGTACATCACCATGTGGGTCACCCATCATCATTATGCTAAACAAGAATGGGACTTGGTGGATGTGTATAGATTACACTGAATTGAATAAAATCAAGCTCAAGAATAGATATCTCTGCCAAGGATAGATGATTTGTTGGATCGGTTGCAACAAACAAAGTACTTCACCAAGCTGGATTTGAAGTCTGGATATCACTAGGAGTTAAAGAAGAATATACATGAAAGGCTACCTTCAAAAGCAGGGAAGGATTGTATGAGTGGTTAGTCACACCATTTGGTCTACATCATGCACTAGCTACGTTTATGGGATTAATGAATGATGTACTGCACCATTTTACAGATTCATTTATTATTGTATATTTGGATGATATAGTGGTATATAGTGATACCTGAGAGGGGCATATTTCACATTTGACGGACGTGTTGGAAACATTGAATAAGCACCAACTGATAGAAACTTTCAAGAAGTGTGAGTTTGCACAATAGTCTTTCATGTATCTGGGGTATGTGATCAGTGGAGGAGAGTTGAAGATAGATGCTTCCAAGATGGAGGACATCATGAAATTGTTGGTACCTAATAAAGCTTCTAAGGTCAGGAGAAGGATTCGAGGAGATAAAGTAAAAGATCAGAGAAGCACCAGTTCTTGCATTACCAAAATGTAGCGACTCTTTGAAGTGGAGATAGATGCAAGTGGGTATGGTATGGGAGTTGTCTTGATGCAAAGAGGAAGGCTTGTATGCTACCATTATAAAGTATTCAATGGGGAAGTTCTTAACTATCCTACCCATGATAAGGAGATTTATGCCATGGTGCAAGTTGTGAAGAAGTGGAAGCACTATTTGATGGGAAGGGATATAGTAATACACATAATCACCAACCAATATAGTACCTGCAGGTCTAGAGTAAGCTACAACATACCAGGAATTACAAGTGGATGGGGTTTTCATAACAGTTTCATTTGGTTGGCATGCTTTCAAGGCCACCCACATCAAAGATCACAACTTTGGGGAATCTTATGCACATGGAACCATTCACCCATGATGCATACAAAGAGGCATATTCAAAGGATGAGGGCTTCAAGGAGGTGTATCAACAATTGCAGAGTCAGAGTCATGTACATGATGGCGACAACACCATTGACTACCATCTCCAGGATGGGTTACTCTACAGGTTAAATAACCTGTGTGCTCGTGAAGGTGAGAAATTGTAGTTGAATAGAGAGGCTCACACATCTAAGGTTGTAGGGAACTTTCGTGTAGGGAACATCATGGCTAACTTGCAGAGGTATGTGTATTGGCCTAAGATGAAAGAGCAGGTAGGTAGGTTCACAAGAGGATGCATGCTTTGTTGTAACAACAAGCCTAGCAATAAGAAACAAGGTATATATCATCCCTTACTTGTACTTACTTTTTCTTGGGAAAGAATTTCCAGTGACTTTGTGGGAGGTTTAACAACAACTAGGAAGGGACATGACTAAATGTTTGTGGTAGTTGACGGGTTCAATAAGATGTATGTTTTGATGCCCTATAAAAATACCATCAGTAGACAAGAAGCATAAAAAATTTTCTTAGGAAAGGTTTGCGTACACTTTGGGATACCAAGGAACATCATTTCAGACTGGGATACAAGATTTCTTAGTGCATTTTGGACTACATTGTGAGAGAATATGGACACAAAGTTGAAGATATCTACAACATTCCATCCACAGATAGATGGGTAGAAAAAAGTAGTCAATACTATTATCACTCTAAAATTTCCGTGGGGTTGTCATGTTGTGTTTAAAGAAATAATAAAGGTAACCACAAACCTACTTTTGAGATTAGGATCTATCCTTCCTAATGCTCAAAGAGGGCTCTCTCTTAATGATTTAACTTTGTTGGATTAATTGATTTTAGTCTAGTTATTTAAGCTTGGTTAGTTTTTTATTTGATTTGGTGGTGGAACCACTAATTTAGATGGATAGATAAGTGTCTTTTTACCATTGGGCCATGGAGTCCAAATGTCAAGAAAACAAGACTGAATCAAGTTCTAAAGATAGTGTTCACAGGGCAAGGTAGTTGAGTAATTTCAGATCTTTTAGACTGGATGGCAAAGTAGTTTTTCAATCGAGGTCAAGGGGCAGTCAAGGATTCCTCAAACTGGATAATGAAGGAAATGAAAGAGATCAATCGAAACTAGGGAGCAATGAGGAATTCCCTACTCTGGATATTAGAAGAAAACATTAAAATGAATAACTATTCAAGGCAGAGTGTACTTAAACAAATTCTGAAGCAAAATTCCAGTTATTTCATTCAAATTGGAAACACATGTATGTTTATGAAATACTTAAGAAAATAACAATTTGACAAATGAAAGATACTTCACTGAAGTGGCCCAACACATGAATCCTGTAATGCAATGCCTTTATTACTTAGTCCAGTCTGCTGACTTGAAAATGTTTACAATAAACCCTCAGGTTTTCAGATCAATGTAACTATAGAAATGTTCAACAATCCACACTCTATACTTTGAATTATGAAGTATTTATACAAAAAATAGTTACAAAATATCCTAAACTATTTTAGGAATTATTCAAGGAAAATAAATATCTTCATGCAAGAAGATAGAGACACCTAGGAAACTAAAAGGCTAGCTGTCCCTTATTTTACTGATTTTGTTGTTTTATGCTTTGATATTTTGCTGCTTTCTCTCCTTTGTTTTTGCTCTACGCTGGCTGTTCTTTTACTTTTCCTTTTGACCGATACTCTTTCATTTGATACTATTTAACTTAGCTGATCTGTTGTTTTTGTTTGACTGCTCTGTATTCACTGTTTACATTGCATTTTCACAGTAAATCATTTAACTTTTCCCAAGTCTCTATATATAAAAACTTAATATTTACTATTCTTCTGTAGATTCATCATCTTCTGTGTATTTAACAAAGGTGGGCTTGTTTACAAAAAGATGTTTTACCTCATGTTGGAGATAAAAGAGGTTCTCAAAATTCTGGTAAAGGACCTTTCCTGTAGGCATCCCTTTCATGGAGGAACTGTTGGATTGTTCCTTTGCCACTTCTCTGATTCTTTTATCACAGTCTTCATGTGGCATCAACCTGCCATTAATAACCAGTGGATTAGGTAGACCTTTCTGCCTCAAAGTATCAAATTTGACCATGAACCTGGCTATTGCTTGCTCCATTGTATGGCATTTATCCTCAAGTTGTGTCATCAGGCTCCTCTTTGTGATTACCTTCACTTCTAGTATGGTCCCAGTTTTATCAGCTATTCCAAGCTCCCGCAATTCATATTTATTCTTTGAATTAAGGAATTAGATTATTCTTGAGGCTTCTTCTGGCATATTTCCAAGTTCGGCCCTAACACTTTGAATTGCTTCACCAGCCTCTTTGACCAAGTCATTTTGCTCAAATATCACCTATATAGATGGCCAGATATCATTGACTGAGTCAATGATATTGGCCCATAAAATTTGTTTTGCTTGGGCTAGTGGCTCTTTTATTGTCAACTCCTTCTCTAAGTTATGTAACCTTTCATTCAACCTGTTTGTCTTCTGAACTTCATTCTTATGCCTAATTTGAGCCAATTTGATGCAAGAGCATCTAGACTTAGCCAACAATGTGAAGGTCTGTTCACATGTTGTGGCTAAACAAGTTGAATTTCACTGACTTGAGTGGTCAAAAGCCACCTTTAACGAGAGGGTTGGATCTCTCAAGAAATGATTTGTATTTCATTATTGTAATAGTTAGGAAATTGTCTTATTTTAGATTCAAGGATAAGATATTAGCATAAGTGTGTGATAGAACTTGAAAATAGAGATTGAGTTGTTAGAATGATTAAAATAGAAGATTGAGTTGTTAAGCACTGCTAGAGTGGGATTCGATTCATCAAAAGAAGAAAATGTAATGTAGACAGATTGGCAGAGATGAGGGAGGATTGAGTGAAGCGAGAGTCAAATAATAGAGTGAGGATTTCCAAATTGAAACAGGGTCTTTTAAATCACTGTAATTAAGCCAAAGGACCGAGACTCTGTAACATTGATAGTATTGATTAATTGATGCTGTGTGTGATTATATATCAATTCTCTGGAAACTCTCGTTTTGCCTTTGTTTATTTGTATTTTGAACGAATCGAGAATTTCCTCTGTTTTTATGCTTTATGTTATAAAACTCAGAGTTCAATAGGAATCCTAGTCCTTAGTGTTAATAACAGTGTTGAAGCCCGCTTAAATCCCAGCCGTTGATCTAAGTTCCAACCAATGGTGCAAAATCTCACCGACTATTTGATTATCCCATATCACATCGCAATATTTGTTTGTAAGGGGGTAGACCTTAGGCCTTAACGAAATGGGATGTGCGATCGCCGCTTTATCACATTGAAAAATTCGATAGATAGTTGAATAGACCTCAGGCCTTAAGACCCTGCGATGTCTGATCGCCGATCCATCGCATCGCAATATTTCATTGGAAAAGAAACGGGCCTTAAGCATTGGGAATGTGCGATATGCGATGGGCGATGCGATCATTGATTAAATTGCATCACAGCGTTTCATATGTATGTACCGAGCCGTAAACGCTTGCCCATTGCAATTTTCGATTGTGATATAACATGGGTCGTCAGATCAATGTGTTACAATCTACGGTAGAGTAATTTCAAGCGATTCTATTAAAAAGTGAAATATTTGTTGTCATGCTTGTTTCAAAGGAAATCAGAGTAGCGCAGCGGAAGGCTGGAATATATAGGGAAAAGCAAACGCGTGGCTGATTTTTGAAATTTCTTAAAACAATTGATTCCTGTGCCACAATTTCTTCTCATCCTCTAGACTTTTCATTCGTTCCTTAAGTCTATTTATTTCAGTGGTTACGATGGGCATATCCTCCATGGCTTTAACCATTTTACTTACTTCATCACTAGGATGAGCTGCTGCTGTTGAACCTGTTGCTGATGTAGTTGCTAATGCAATTGGAAGTGTTGTAGCTAGTGGAGCTGATGGGGCCAATGAAGCTGCCAAAGTAGAAGGAACTGTTGTAGTGACTGTAGGAATAGAAGTGGCAGTAGCTGTTTCAATCCTGACTTGTATCTCCTGTATTAATCTATCCATTTCATTCTCCCTTTCTTTCAATTGAGAATTTAGTTGAAGAATGCGATCCATCACGTCATCTTTTTGGCTTTGGCTCTCTAGAACTTCCTTGGTCTGGGGATGTTCTAAAGGAGGCAATTTTAGTTGTTGCTTCAAAGAAACAATGTCTTCATTTTTCTTCTTTATGAGCTTTTCTACAGCCTTGATGTCATTTGGATTATATCCAATCTCAATAACCAAGTCTTCCAGTGACTTGATTATGTTATCTTTTGCTTGTGTGGATGATTTCTCTAGCTTAAACTACGTTGTGATGTTGTCTAGAGAATTTTGAAGTTTCTGAACACTCATGGCCTTGTTGGTCATCGTTTAGTAGATCATTTCTCCTACCTGCTTATGAAATTCAATTTGATCAATAGGGTGAACATCCCTAGCCAAAACTTCAAATTCTATTTTCCTGTAGTTTGCTAATGACTTAGGCTACTGGACTGTAGGCTAAAAAAAGGTCATTTGCATTTTACCAGTTTTAATTTCAAAAGATGGCATTAACCTATTTAGATTTCTAGGAGTCTGTTTGAAATACTAGGCATATGTTTCAGCTTTTAATGCCTCATTTCATAATTTGATCTCTTTATACTTCTCCTTTATGTCTTTTTCCTTATCCATTGGTTTGCTTGATGATGAGACCTCTATGCTAAGATGTTTCTTAATACTCTGGGTATTAGAGGTGGAAGGATGATAAGTTTCCTCTTAAATTGCTGGAGTTGTGCTCTCTCTGACCCCTGCATCTGTATCCATGATTTGAAGTTTTTTAACTATTTCAACTATCTCTTCTTGATCTTCTTACTCATTTACAAGATTTAGCTTGGGCTTCTTCCTGTACATGATTTCCAATCTATCATGTGTTGTATCTATGCTTGAGCAAGAACCCTCTTCCCTGGTCCTTTTTGTATTTTTGTCCTACAGGGCTAGAGTATGCAGAATGGAACTAGTATCCATCTATTTCTCCATATCTATAAAGGTGTTTTCCAACCACTCTTACTGGTTGCCATATTTTTCAATGTCTACCCTAGACTCATGCATAAAAGGGATCAATTTGAATTTGAGCCTTAGTTTGTGTATGACTCCTAAAGGGTCATACTACTATTTAAAGTTGCTACCAAACTTCATTTCCTGTAAACACTTCTCTGCTTCTTCTCCAACCTCCCTATTATTATAGATAAAAGGACCAAGCTAGCTTTTTATCTTGAACTATGTTTTCTTCCTAGCTGATAGGAAACTCATATCATTTGAGTTTATAATCTGCCTGATATATTCTAATGCAAATATCCTCATGGGAAGATATTTGGGCAACTTATAGGGAGTGAGCTGGCATCCATATATTCTAATTTCACTGTGGTCCCGGTATAGATAACAATTTCCTATTCTACTATTTTTAGACAACTGCAAAACTCTTTTTATCTCATCACTAATCCTGGGTTGACTGCTACTGCTTATCATATTTACAACTGGATGAACAAAGGAATCAATGAACTCTTTGGAACTGAAAATAGTGGAATACTTTTGGATTAAGGGTATCCAAAAGATGACTAATCTGGGATGGCCCTTAGTGTCTAGCTGTTGGATGTTGATTGGAAACTTGTCTGACTGGAAATATAGGAACATGTGGAACAAAACTGAAGAGTATTTAAATACTCTTTCATTTGTTAATCTGACCAATTGATCATGGATCCTATCTGCCAAGATTTGGACAAAATTGAAAATTGTAGTTGGAGGCTTGCTTGGGCAAAAATAGAGAGAAAAGCAAGTATAGGCTCATCTACATGCTCATCAATGGTGTATCCTAGGATACATGAGAGCATGGTTACAATTTGTCTAGCCCTCTCAGAGGAAATGGTGGCAGAGTAGTATGAGACTCTTCTAGGATGAAAGTCTAAAAGATTTGAGTCCTCTTGGGAAGGTCCAAATTCAAGTAGAGTTCAAGTAAGTTTTCAATGGAAAATGGGGTTTCATTTGAGTTTGGTTGGATCTGCAGCATTTGGTTTATTGACTCTGTAGTGATTGTAAACAAAATTTGTTGGTTAGGAGAGACTATGGCTCTTTGGCTTGGGATATAGCAGAGTTGACACAGGCGGATGATTTCAGGGAACTAGTATATGTGTGCGAGAAAGTATTTGGGCAAATTTGATTCCATAGATGAATGTCATCGTTTTGGTTCAGGAATTTGTCTTTACTCTAGCAGTGGAGTTTCAATAGATGGCTGGGGGAAGCTGTATCTTTGATTTTGAAATCTCTGTCAGCCAATGGGAGATGGTCAACATCTAGGTGAGGGGTTTGCAGGGGATTCTCTCCTTTGTTGTTGCTCTACGCTGGTTGTTATTTTATGTTTCCTTTTAACTGATACTCTTTGACTTAGCTCATCTGCTGTTTTTCTTTGACTGATCTATATTCACTGTTTACCTTACATTTTTATAGTAAATCATTTAACTTTTCCCAAGTCTTTGTATCTAGTGACTTAATATTTACCATTCTTCTGTAAAATTCATCAATTTTTGTGTATTTTGCAAAGGTGGGCTTGTTTACAAAAAGATGTTTTACCTCATGCTGGAGGTAAAAGAGGTTCTCAAAAGTTTGGTAAAGGACCTTTCCTGTAGGTATCCCTTTCATGGAGGAATTCTTGGCTTGTTCCTTTGCCACTTCTCTGATTCTTTTATCATAGTCTTCATGTGGCATCAACCTGTCATTAATCACCTGTGGATTAGGTAGACCTTTCTGCCTCAAAGTATCAAATTTGACCATGAACCTGGCTATTGCTTGCTCCATTGTATGGCATTTATCCTCAAGTTGTGTCATCAGACTCCTCTTGGTGATTACCTTATTCACTTTTAGTATGGTCCCAATTCTGTCAGCTATTCCAAGCTCCTGCAATTCATATTTATTCTTTGAGTTAAGGAACTGTATTATTCTTGAGGCTTCTTCTGGCATATTTCCAAGTTCGGTCGTAACCCTTTGAATTTCTTCACCAACCTCTTTGACAAAGTCATTTTTCTCAAATATCACCTGTATAGATGGGAAAATATCATTGACCGAATCAATGATATTGGCCCATAAAAGTTGTTTTGCCCTGGCTAGTGGCTCTTCTAGTGTCAACTCCTTCTCTAAGTTTTGTAAGCTTTCATTCAACCTGTATGTCTTCGGAACTTCATTCTTATGCCTTATTTGATCTAATTTCTTCTCATCCTCTAGACTTTTCATTTGATCCTTAAGTCTATTTGTTTCAGTGGTTTTGATGGACATATCCTCCATGGCTTTAACCAGTTTACTTGCTTCATCACTAGGATGAGCTACTATTGTTTAACCTGTTGCTGATGTAGTTGCTGATGCAGTTGGAAGCGTTGTAGCTAGTGGAGCTGATGGGGCCAATGAAGCTGCCAAAGTAGAAGGAACTACTGTAGTGACTGTAGGAATAGCTATGACAGTAGTTGTTTCAATGTTGGCCTGTATCTCATGTATTAATCTGTCAATTTCATTCTCCATTTCTTTCAATTAAGGATTTAGTTGAAGAATGTGATCCATCATCTCATCTTTCTAGCTTTGGCTCTCCAGAACTTCCTTGGTCTGGGGATGTTCTAAAGGAGGCAATTTTAGTTGTTTCTTCAAAGCAACAATGTCTTAATTTTTCTTCTTTATGAGCTTTTCTGCAGCCTTGATGTCATTTGGATTATATCCAATCTCAATAACCAATTCTTCCAGTGACTTGATTCTGTTATCTTTTTCCTGTGAGGATGCTTTCTCTAGCTTAAACTGCACTGTGATGTTGTCTAGAGAATTTTGAAGTTTTTGAACACTCATGGCCTTATTGGTCATCGCTAAGTAGATCATTTCTCTTGCCTGCTTATGAAATTCAATTTAATCAATAGGGTGAAAATCCTTGGCCAAAACTTCAAATCCTGTGGTCTGCTGATGACTTAGGCTGCTGGACTGTAGGCCGCAAAAAGGTCATTTGTATTTTACCAATTTTAATGTAAAAATATGAAATTAACCTATTCTGATTGCTAGGAGTCTGTTTGAAATATTGGGCATATGTTTTAGCTTTTAATGCCTAATTTCTTAATTTTATCTCTTTATACTTCTCCTTTATGTCTTTTTCCTTATCCACTGGTTTTCTTGATGATGAGACCTCTATGCTAAGTTGTTTCTTAATACTTTGGGTAGTAGAGGTGGAAGGCTAATGAGTTTCCTCTGAAATTGTTGGAGTTATGCTCTCTCTGATCCCTGCATCTGTATCCATGATTTGAAGTGTTTTAACTGTTTCAAGTATCTCTTCTTTCTCTTCTTGCTCATTTACAAGATTTAGCTGGGGCTTCTTCCTGTACATGATTTCGAATTTTTCATGTGTTGTATACATGCTTGAGAAAGAACCCTCTTCCCTAGTGATTTTTGTATTTTTGTCCTGAAGGGCTGGAGTATGTGGAATGGAAATAGTATCCATCTGTTTCTCGATATCTATCAAGGTGTTTTCCAACTACTTTGACTGGTTGCCATATTTTTAAATGTCTACCCTGGAATCATGCATAAAAGGGCTCAATTTGAATTTGAGCCTTAGTTTGTTTATGACTCCTAAAGGGTCATACTACCATTTAAAACTGCTACCGAACTTCATTTCCTGTAAACAATTCTTTGCTTCTTCTCCAGCCTCCATATTATTATAGATAAAAGGACAAAGCTGGTTTTTTATCTTGAACTGTGTTTTCTTCCTAGCTGATAGGGAAATCATATCATCTGAGTTTATAATCTGCCTGATATATTATAATGCAAATATCCTCATGGGAAGATATTTGGGCAACTTATAGGGAGTGAGATGACATCCATATATTCTAATTTCAGTGTGTCCTGGTATAGATACGAGTCTCCTATTCTACTATTTTTAGACAACTGCAAAACTCTTTTTATCTCATCACTGATCCTGGGTTGACTGCTACCGCTTATCATATTTACAACTGGATGAAAAAAGGAATCAATGAACTCTTTGTAGCTAAAAATAGTGGAATACTTTTGGGTTAAGGGTGTCCAAAAGATGACTAATCTGGGATGGCCCTTAGTGTCCAGCTTTTGGATGTTGACTGGAAACGTGTCTGACTGGAAATATAGGAACATGTGGAACAATACTGAAGAGTATTTAAATACTCTTTCATTTGGAAATCTGAGCAGTTGATCATGGATCTTGTCTGCCAAGATTTGGGTAAAATTGAAAATTGCACCTAGAGGCTTGTCTAGGAAAACGATAGAGAGAAAAGCAAGTATAGGATCATCTACATGCTCATCAGTGGTGTATCCTAGGATACAAGAGAGCATGGTTACAATTTTTCTAGCCCTCTCAAAGAAAATGGTGGCAGAGTATGGAGGATTGTCCGTAGGAGTATGAGACTCTTCTAGGATGAAAGTATAAAAGATTTGAGTCCTCTTGGGAAGGTCTAGCTTCAAGTAGAGTTCAAGTAGGGTTTCAATGGAAAATGGGGTTTCATTTGGGTTTGGTTGGATCTGCAACATTTGTTTTATTGACTCTATAGTGAATATTAACAAAATCTGCTGGGTAGGAAAGATTATGGCTCTTTGGCTTGGGATATAGCATAGTTGACATAGGTGGATGATTTCAGGGAACTGGTATACCCATGGGAACATGTATTTGGGAAAATTTGATTCCCATAGATGAATGTCATCATTTTGGTTTAGGAATTTGCCTTTACTCTAGCAATGGAATTTCAATAGATGGTTGGGGGAAGCTATGTCTTTGATTTGGAAATCTCTGTCAGCTAATGGTTGATGGTCAACATCCAGGTGAGGGGTTTGCAAGGGTTTCTCATTTAGAATGATTTGGGAAGCCATAATTTGGTTTATTCTATTGAATTTTTGTTTATCTAGCTTAAGGAGTAAGCTCAAGACTTCTGGAATAGTGGGAAGGGTGAATATAGTCTGCAGAAAATGGTTTCTTCGGATGCACAGTGGGTTTCTTTAGTTTGGCAAGGTTTTTAATTAATTCAATTAATTAACATTTTATAATTACCGTGCTAATCTTAAGTAGAGGGTTGTTCTGGTTCTTTTAAGAATACTTGGAAAAATGGAGATTTGGTGTGCAGACAGGGTTCTGTGGTAGCAGCAGAGGTTTCTGAGGCTTCAATTGTTTGTGTGCTACTTCAATTTGGAGTCTGCAGGGTCTTCAAGTTGTAAATGGGTAAAAAATGGTTGAGAAAAGTTCCCGGGCGTTAGAATTGGTTGACAGAGGTCTTTTACAACAAAATAACAGTGAAACGAGTGAAAAGGGGGCTTTTTTGGTTTTTTAACCAACGGTGGTTAAATTTGGGCATGGGATTAATAAATGAACTATGGGCAGATTCCTTTTACACGGGGAGGCGGTTTTATGGTATATCACACAACTTTTGAGTGGAGGGCAGTATTTTTTGAGAGCACGCGATATAACATGGGGCTACCTGATCCAAGTGGATATTGGTGGCCACTCGCCAATTCCACTTGGACCCCCACCATTTCTTCTTTTAGTTTTTCAGTTTCCTTAATTGTAGCACAATTTACTATTTTTAGTAGTTTTTCGGGTCCTAAACATCTAGAGCTGTTTTGAGGCCCTAAATGATGTTTTTTTGGAAGTATATCGCCTATGATTTTTTGTCCAAAATTGTCTTTTCCATCGTAGTACTCGGAGAGATCTTTCCAACGTGCTGTCATGCGCATCAAACGGAGTTAATATGACCAAGTCGCGACCCCGGGAAGTTGGTTGTCAAACTCACCAATAGGTCCCATAAGCTCTTAGTGTTACATCTCCTCGGGTTAGGGTTTTGGTTGTTTAGGGTTTTCTTTTATTGTTCAATAATAAAAAGGCCCTTGAGCCTCATTATAAGACATTTCAAACACATATAGCCGCCACATCTCTTCTCAGAGATAAGCGACCATCGCCCTAGCTAGTTTATTTGCATTCCTGTTTGTGAGTATATTTCAGTATTTTACATTAATGAAATGAATTATTATTTCCACTGCATCTCTGTGTTTATGGTTATCTCTATAATTTTTTGTGTTCCTATTTAAATCCAAATCAGTGGTACCAGAGTAGTTTTCTTTTTTTCTCTGTTTTTCTTTGCATGTCCCCAACGAGGTCAGGATATAAGGAGTTAGGGCTTGAACTGGTCGAACCTTTGCAAGACTAGCATCGCAAATCCCAATGGCCTCCCATGGCAGATGAAAATAAAGATGAGGGGGTAGGAGATCCTATCAAAATCTTGCTCAAAGAAGCCCTCGAGCGACAAAGGAACGTGATGATGGACGACTTTGCCTAGATCCATCAATGGCTACCCAGTGGCGATGCATCGGCTTCCAACAACTACTCTGGAAACGCCACACTATTTAAGGTACAAGTTAATTCTGAAATCCCCATATTCAAGGGTCAAATAGACGCAGATGTCATCGATAAATGGTTATATCTGCTAGATGGTTATTTTTCTGTTCATGATTTTTCCAGTGGGGAAAAGATTATTTTTGCTCTCCTCAAAGCAGCCCCCCACATCAATGATTGGTTGGAAACCTACTACGAATAGAAGGATGAAAGTACAGGCTCACTATTTTTAGCTACACCCACTTGGAATTCATTTTGGGATGCCATCAAGGAGTAGTACTACCTTGTCGAAAGCTATGAGGATCAATACATAAAGTGGACCACACTGTGGCAGGGAAGGGAGTAGCATTTGGTATCAAGGATATGGAGTAACATTTGGTACTCAAATACTGCAACTGCCTGCAAAAGTACATCCAGGAAGAAATAGAATTCCTGAACATCTTCTTGCTTGACACGACATACCGATATGTTGTCAAGGTTGAGAAAAAGTTTAAATAGAAGAAGTGAGACTTTGGATATGCAAATCCGAAGCAAGGGAAAGGTTCCCCGAAACCGCAGAACAAAGGACAAAGCCAAGGTGGGTGGCCCAAGACAACTGGCCAAAGCTGCAAGCAAAGAATAGTGCCATGAAGCCAAAAAAGGACATGAGAAAGTGGTGTGAGTTCCATAAGAGCTCCACCCACAACACAAGTGAGTGTCAGGCCAAGCAGTGACTGGTGGCCGAGCTAAATGTTTCAGAATCAGATGCAAGTTCTGACTTTGAGTCAGAACCCGACAAGGGGAATGACAAAGGGAAGAATATTATCGATGCAGAGCCCAACACCACCATTGCCACCACGAATATCCAGAAGGAGGAACTCGAAGATCCAGAGGAGGAGAGTCTCTTCCACTCCCAGATGTGGGTAAAGGACTCCCTGATACAGTTCATTGATGACAGCGGGAGCCAAAAGAACCTAATTTTGGCAGAGGTCGTGAAGCAGTTGGGCTTATCAACCACAACACATCCACAACCGTACACCATCGAGTGGCTTCACCAAGGACAGGATCTTCGCGTGAGCCAGTAGTGTCGCCTTCCATACAACATGAAGCCCTTCGTGGATGAGGTATTGTGTGACATTTCTCCCCTTGAAGTTTGTAATGTATTATTAGGATAATCATACTTGTGGAAGTGACATGCTATGTATGAATCAAGGCCCCATGTTGTTATTGTTACTTTGGGAAATGAGTTGTACAAGATACCAGAGGTAGCACTGGCTACTGCCATCTCTTTGGTTACTACAAAACAATGTAGTAAGATCATTTCCAAAACTGAGAAATTTATTTTCCTGATGATATGCCCTCAAGGAAAGAAGAAGAGCGTGGACACGACCTCTAGACAGGGCCCTTCCACATGACAACTACAGATGGACAATGTCGTGGAGGAGTACGAGGACATCTTCACCTCCCCCACAGGGGTTCCTCTGCATTGTCAGGTCAAGGACTCCATCGATTTGACCCCAGGTTCGCCGCTCCCCAATGGACCAATCTATCCATGCTCCGTTCTGGAGAATGATGAAATCAAGAGGCAGATTCAAGAGCTACTGCAAAAAGGTCACATTCATCTGAGTTCATTGCCCTGTGGGAGCCCAATCATGTTGGTACAGAAGAAGGATGGGACTTGGAGACTTTGTATTGACTATCAGGTGTTGAACAAGATCACTGTTCGTAATAGGTACCCAATCCCATGGATTGATGACCTCCTGGACCAACTGAAGGGCGCAAAATATTTTATCAAGATCGATTTGAAGTCAGGATATCACTAGGTACCAATCGAACCCTTCGATGTGTGGAAGACTACCTTCAAAGCCAAGGAGGGCCTTTTCGAATGGTTGGTTATGCCTTTCGGATTGATGAATGCTCCTGCAACCTTCATGAGGCTAATGGATGACATCTTGTAGCCATTCACCAACTCTATTTGTAGTGGTATACTTGGATGACATCCTGATCTTCAGCCAGACTTGGGAAGAGCACCTCCACCACATCCGATAGGTTCTCCAAACACTGCGGCAACACAAGTTATGTGCCAACTTGGAGAAATGCACTTTTGGCATGACCCCAATTCAGTATCTGGGATACATTATTGATGAACAAGGGGTGTAGGTGGATCTAGCCAAGATCCAAGTCATTCAAGATTGGCCATCTCCAACCACACTGACAGAGCTTCATAGTTTTCCAAGTCTTGCCAACTTCTATGGCAGGTTCGTGTTGGTATTTTCTCATATCACTTGGCCCTTGAGTTAAGTCACCGAGGGAGGAGCGAAAGAAAAATTCTTTTGTTATGAATCTCAACAGAAGGCATTCACAGAGTTGAAAGATCACCACTACTCGGCACCAATGCTCGCATTACCAGACTTGCAACAACCATTTGAGGTCGAGACAGATGCCTTTGACTATGCTATTGGGGCAGCCCTTACTCAACACCGGCATCCAGTGGCATATCAGAGTGAGACACTTTCAGACACAGTCAAGAAGTATCCCACTTATGACAAAGAGATGTATTCCATTGTGCATCCCTGTCGACAATGGAAGCATTACATTTTGGGGAAGGAAACGGTCATCCACACAGACCACTGACGCCTGCAGTTCATACATACCTAAGGGAAATTGCAGAATGATCGCCAACGAAGTGGTCCGCATACCTGCAACTGTTCCTCTTGAATATCAAGTATAAGAAGGGTAGCACCAATAATGTTGCATATTGCCTCAGTCAACCACCAATCATGGCGTTAACCACCATGCTCAACTCTTGTGGGCACGAGACTTCTGATTGGCTACTTCTCTACAAAAGCAACCCAGAATTTGACCACACATACCAGACACTCTTGGAGGGTCAACATGTTCTATATTTTCACCTCTAGGATGCCCTATTATGCCACCTGGGTCACCTTTGTGTTGCTTCAAGCAAGTGTGCCAAGATGATTTGGGAAGCAAACTACAGTCGAGTTGCTGGGCATTTCGGGGTCGAGAAAATGGTGGTATTACTGTAGAAGTATTTCTATTGGCCTAATCTTCGACAAGATGTCGAGAAGTACATAAGATCATGCACTGCCTGTGCCATTGTCAAACCAACCATCAAGAAGCAAGGCCTCTATACCCCGCTTCCTACCCCTAGTCAACCTTGCAAATTCATCTCCATGGATTACACGTCAGGCCTTCCTTCCACTAAGCATGGAAATGACTGCGTTTTTGTGGTCATTGACAAGTTCTCGAAGATGGCCATTATGGTGGCTTGAAAGAAGAATATCACAGTAGAATCCACTGCTAAACTCTTCTTTGAATGAGTGTGGGTACACTTTGGGATCCCACAGTCTATCATCTCAGATCGGGACAGCAGGTTCCTCAGTACATTTTGGTCTAGTCTTTGGTCGATGCTGGACACCAAACTCACTAAGTCCACAACCTTCCATCCTCAAACTGATGGCCAAATAGAGGTTATCATTAGGATGATTGTACACATTTTACGCATGTACAACTCAAAGCATCCACGCACATGGGATGAGAGCCTCCTGTATATTCAACACAACTACAACCGGGCTCTCCAGAGCTCGACTGGCCACAACCCTTTTCAGGTGGGCTTGGGATTCCAACCACTATGTCCCATTGATGTGGCCATGCCATTTGCAGCTACTCACAAAGATTCATCGCATGTCCAGTCTGAAATAGATAAGGAAAACAACTTCATTGAGCACATCCAACATATTCGCTAGCAGGTCCATGACATTATGGATAAATCAAATGCCAAGTACAAGCAGCGACATGATTAACATTGGGTGCCACACAAGTTTCAGGTGGGTGACAATGTTTGGTTGCATTTGCAAAAGGAATGCCTTACTGGAGCCTATCGGAAACTCATACCACTCCGATATGGTACTTACATCATTACCAAGGCTGTGGGAGACAATGCATTTGAGCTTAGCATTCCCCCATTCCTTAGCCTGCACCCAGTGTTCAATGTGGACTGCCTTCAGCCATACTTTCCACCTTTACTAGACACATCCTGTTACAGCCTAGATTCACCTTAGGCTGAAAAGGTAAGCTTCTAGGTCCACATCAAACCACGCTCAGCCTAGTAGCTAGCCCTACCAGGTTAGGAGAGGGCTCTCTTTGGGTCAATATCAGCTAAATATGGTCACTAAGGGCTTGAGATGACTGATATAGCTACTGATCTTAGGCTAGGTATAGATGTAAAGGAGTTTGTCTGATAAAATGGTGTTTTTGTGGGCTCAAAGGGAAAGGCAGATTTCGGGTGCAGGGAATGAGGCATAGTCTTGCAGGGATTTCGATGGGGCAAGGTAGGAAATTGTAATTGGCACTATAAATCAAGTGAGGTGGATGGATCAGATTGAGGAGGAGTTGAATAGGGCAAGGTAAGCCATGGATCCTCTCCAAACATTGGAAAACATTAAAAGACTAAAGCAAACTTCAAGTAGAGCACTACACTTCTCAATGTATTCTACTTACACTCTTGTTTGTTTAGGTGAGAAGAAATAAAGAGACATGATACATAAAACACATGAATAAATTCACAAATACATAAGAAAGCACTGTACTAAAACAAATTCCACAGGGATCCCAAAGAATGCTGCAAATCCTCGTCTCAATTCCTTAGCCAAAACACTGATGTGAGTGTACAATGAAGCTCAAGGCTTTCTCAAGAGTCCAACCATGCTAAAGACTAAAAAACAACATAATATAGACAAACATAGCTCCTCCTTGCCTATAGGGGTCGAGCTCACATGTTTAGGAGTTGATCCAACTGATCCTAAACTGAGAACTGGAATCTAGGGAACATAACATAATGCCTCTAAAAACAAGGAAACTGATTCATTCAGTTTCAAACAACCTCTAAATTGATGAATCTACCTCTACGAGTAAAAATATAACATATTTACATTATGATCCATCAATTTTCATCAAATTACATCATAAATTTGCCATTAGGAAAGTGAATAAGTCAAACTAGGCAAAACTGGGCGAAAAACAGAGCAAAAATGGGTCAAACTAGCAATTTTTTCTCTATGCGCTGCGCCTGTTTGGACCCACTTTTGGAGGCCTTCCCGATGTCCACATCATCTCCAAGTGTGCTTGTTGGAAAGGCTTGTCCATATAATTTCCAACCCAAGTGGAATATTTCAATTTTTCCTTCATTTTCCGTGTTAAAAATCAAAGCTCCCACGACTGCTTCCTATGTGTCAAAATATGGGCAGTGAAGTCATTTTTTAACTGTTTTTGACCTCTTTAAGGGCTCAAAACCTGCCCAAATTTCTTGGCCATAGGTAGGAAAGCATAAATTTTCATGAAAAATCTATAAATGCAAAGTTTTTGTGATTTGTAGCCCTCTATCAAAAGCCAGCGCCACGTGGCGCGACGCATAGGGAGGAAAACTCTATTTTTTTGTGCAAAAAATTTCCAAAATTCAAAAATTGCTCTGAATTTTTTGAAATTTGGGCTGGACATTCTTTATCAAGAGATATGATGAGCCAAGGATGCCTCGGCTAATATCCAAATTCGATCATGCTAATTTCGCTTCTTTGAAGCCTTCTTCAATTTTGCCTTTAAATTCCTTACTCGCGCCTTGCAAACCTTGTTTCGCGCCATGTAATGAAATGCCATGTGTCTCAATAAGTCTTTCTCCTTGTTGGAATTCCCCAGCAGTCTCTCTAAGTGGATGTTGACTCTCTCGAGCCATGACTCCCAATCAGCGTTGATCTCTTGCTCAAGTGGAGTGAACTCCACCCTCCTCCTTTGGGCAGCTTGGCGATTCTCCCTAATGTTTTGTAACTCCATGATTACCTATTGGTCCTCAAGTAGCTTATTCCTTTGCTCCAAGTAGTTTATAATCCACTTATCCCTCTCCAAGTTGAGGTACAAGGCTTTGATTTCTGTCTGCTGCTCTTGGATGATCTCTTTGAGACTTGTGCTTTGAGGACCCATGTCTGTATCAACATCCTTAATAAGAATGAAGTCCCTCTCACCTGAAGGCCCTTCATCCTACATTGGCCTCTTGCCTTTGTCCTGAACCTGTGATACTAATGCCAGAAGTGAGGCCCCTTCCACCCCAGGTGGAGATAACACTCGCTTTACTGCCGCGAACAACTGCCTGGTGCCTTTTTGATAGGTGATAAATACCGACACAGTAGTAGTGTGTGTCTCATGACCTTCATGCTGATAAGAAGGTCCACCTATTTCGTGCAAAGTATCTGAAGGTCCCTGAGAAGCTCTAAAAAACTCATGAGAGATGAAATCATCCCAAGTGATGCCCTGTAAGCCAAGCCGATGAACAACCACAATTTTGATAAGAGCGAAATGATAAATACTATTAAACTGCTGCTGAGGGGTCTTGTGCTGCACTAGAGTCGTCATCCTTTCGATATTTCAGCACATGAAGTAAGGAATGTTCATCATCCATACCCGGGTAAAATGCATGAGCAGCCTGATATGATAAGCATACAAACAGGAGAACCGGCCCTCACAACTGAAATACTTCATGATCAATTTCATTAGAGGAGCATATTCATCTATGATATACTGAAAAGGAAACACTCTCTTGAGCTACCTCAAGAAGCCAGGCTTAATGTATGGTTCATAATACTGCCGGTCAATTTTCTGTCTCTTGTTCCATGGCTCTCTAATGTTGGGAATACCGGTTGCTAATGAAATGGATTCTAGTGTAAGTGTGAAAGTGACACCAGCTAGAGAGGCTTGATCACCATGTAAATGCAGTAAAAACAAACGAGCCAACTCATGATGAAACTGAATGCTAACAACCTTTTCACAAAATTCATAACATGACTGATGTCGGAAACAAGAGATGGAAAGTGGGTAGGCCTGCAATTCACCAAGGGTGGTTGGTTCTTCTCTGATATGCCTGCCACCTCTATGAGGCCTCCTGGGTGCATGTCCCTCTGTAGGTGAGTCACTTTGGGTCTCCTCTTCAAAATCATATGAAGAAGCATATGCCATGGAGAAATAGGTGCTGATATGTCAAACTGTCTTGGACTGCCTTTGATGATGTGTTTGACCTTTTGTTTTGTCACCAAGGGAAAACAATGAAATGAGGGACTTTAAGGGGAGGGAAAAATAGTGGAGAATTAAGAGACTGTTGGGATAGATTTTGGTTAGGGAAATGTGGGATGTTTTGGGATTATAGGATTAGGGTTTGGGGATTTACAATTGAGAGTTTGGAAAAGGGAATTTAGGATAAGGGATTAGTGACTTTAGGGGGTAGGGGAACTTAGGGAATAAGGGAATCAGATGGAAAAAAGGGATAAGAGAGTAAACTTGGTGGCAAAATAGTCATCAAAACCCTAGGCAACAATTTTTGTTTGAGGAACTTGAAATGATAGGGTTTGACTTCTTTAAGCAATCACCACGAAACAAGAATCATGAATTAAGCACCCAACTTGGATAGAAAATGGTAATGGAGGCTGTACCTGACAAATCCGTGTGTTTTTGGGCGATTTGGGCGAGTTTTGACCGTTTTCGGGCCCTCCGGCTGTATGCGCCACGCAGCATGCTCAATGCACCACGCCTCACCAATGCGCCATGCCCTTGTTAAAATACACTGAGTGTTGAGGCCCAGTGCGCTGCGCCAGTCGATTTTCACCCAAACTCACCCAAACTTGTCACTCACTCACCAAAATCGTTTTGCCTTGCTTCTCTTTTGCAAATGAACTTATCACATGAAGGAATGGCTTATAAACAAAGAGCTTTTGAAATTTTAGCTCATGAAACCCACTCTCATAATGTTTTACAAATGACTTTATCTTTAAACTTGTTTTTTGGACTTTTTCGCTTCTTTTAAGTTTTGCAATGAACCAAATGACCTGAGCTTTGCTTGTTTTGCAGGTGATGGAGCTTCTGGGCTAAGGAAAGAAACTAGGGTGCAGATGAAGGAATTTACAATGAAGAAAACAAAATTTTCATGATTTTTGCACAATAAAAGCTAAATACTCTGTTTTTTCCTCAAAATAGAGTTTTGAGGAAAAACACATTTTCGAACACTTGGCAATGAAATTTATTGATGATGAAACCTCCTCATGGCCTGCTGGTAATTATTGGACACTTTGAGACATTATTTTAACGAAACCCTAATGAAACCCTGACCTAATTGACGATGAAACCCTAAAGACAACCTTTTGCAATTTTAGATAAAAAGAAGACTATATATGCCTTTTTAAATGAACATACATGAACCAGCAGGTAAATGACATGAGGAACATGAGGAAAACCACTCTCGTCAGATGATCCATGTGCCTAATGGAATGTAGATGACTGGGCGGGACACCTAATATGAAATGCAACAAGAGGATTTGATCTCTGACGAAGGGATGAAGATACCAACACTAACATTGGCTCCAATGGGGATGGTAGCTCCTTGGAGGTGGCAAGAACTACAGATCTCTGGGAACGCTGATAGTGCCTCTTCCATTGGGCATGGATGGTCAAACAACTGCAAACTTAAAACAATTCATACCAATCCAAAAACATATACATACTGCAACTTGTACATAAACAAATACCACAAACTGAAATGCTGCCTCGAGAAGCTTATTTATGTACAAATCTAACCCACTTTGCTGCAAAATTGATAGATCAAGTAATGTTGTAATGCCATATCAACCAATCAAGTAACTGTGACAAGGATGCTGCTTGGAAGTGCTTCAACCAGCACACAAATGTAAACGCTGACAGCCATACATTCACATAGCAAGTCTGGTTGTGTAAAAGATAATTTGATCTATCATTTAAACTGAAAAAAAAAAAAAAAAAAATTCCATGTACGTTGCAATAGGATAAAAAAAACCATACTCTATTTGCTGCCCCAACTCCTCAATACAGACCTCCAACTGCAAACTGTCAATGCAAACATCTACGGGCAGCTCTACTGTTTCTTATTTTGAAGGAGGGAGAGTTTCTAAGAACCTTTTGGGATCTTGGAATTCATATGATTGGATCTGATAATTTAAATACTGAATCTCCTTCTCAAAGTTTTCAACAACTAACTCAAAGAAACCAGCTTTAGCTTTAGGAGGAAACTTCGGAGATCTCAAACATTGAAGCACGGTAATAAAAAATGCTTCATTAATTTCAATATCCACTAACTGATCTCTAACTTCTTTTAAATCTTCACAAAACACAGGGTTTTCCACATACCCTACCATTTTATTTTAGTGCATGAATGGATTAGTGAGCACTGGAATCTCTGGATTGAGTTGGAGTCGCCAGGTGAATGTTTCAGCCTTCATATGTGTCTGATCGTTGTCCACCATCAACAATCAGATCTGAACTTGATACATGTACTGGGGAAATTTGCAAATTAGATATTTCGTTTATAAGACTAGATCGGAGATTGACTGAAGTTTCTTTTATCTACTTGCGCTAATGCAAAGCAAAAGCGTTTCGAAGGCTACTTGGCTAACCTTCAGACTTCGTTTGTAGTCTATAAAACAAAAAACACTAACAAACAAATAAATTTTTCTTCCCCAGTATGGTCGCCACTATGTTAGAGCCTATATTTACCTCAGGCTGAAAAGGTAAGCTTCTAGGTCCACATCAAACCACGCTCAGCCTGGTAGCTAGCCCTACCAGGTCAGGAGAGGGCTCTCTCTGGGTCAATCTCAGCTAAATATGGTCACTAAGGGCTTGAGATGACTGATATAGCTATTGATCTTAGGCTAGGTATATATGTAAAGGAGTTTGTTTGATAAAATGGTGTTTTTGTGGGCTCAAAGGGAAAGACAGATTTTGGGTGCAAGGAATGAGGCACAGTCTTGCAGGGATTTCAATGGGGCAAGGTAGGCAATTGTAATTGGCACTATAAATCAAGTGAGGTGGATGGATCAGACTGAGGAGGATTTGAATAGGGCAAGGGAAGCCATGGATCCTCTCCAAACATTGGAAAACATTAAAAGACTAAAGCAAACTTCAAGTAGAGCACTGCACTTCTCAATGTATTCTACTTACACTCTTGTTTGTTTAGCTGAGAAGAAATAAAGAAAATGATACATAAAACACATGAATAAATTCACAAAGACATAAGAAATCATTGTACCAAAACAAATACCACAGGGATCCCAAAGAATTCTGCAAATACTGGTCTCAATTCCTTAGCCAAAATACTGATGTGAGTGTACAATGAAGCTCAAGGCTTTCTCAAGAGTCCAACCATGCTAATGACTGAAAAAAAAACATAAGATAGACAAACATAGCTCCTCCTTGCCTCTAGGGGTTGAGCTCACATGTTTAGGATTTGATCCAACTGGTCCTAAACTGAGAATTGGAATCTAGGCAACACAACGACATGCCTCTAAAAACAAGGAAACTAATTCATTCAGTTTCAAACAACCTCTAAACTGATGAATCTACCTCTAAAAGTAAAAATATAACATATTTACATCATTATCCATCAATTTTCATAAAATTACATCATAAATTTTCCATTCGGAAAGTGAAAAAGTCAAACTAGGAAAAATTGGGTGAAAAGCAAAGCAAAAATGGGTCAAACTAGCAATTTTTCCTCTATGCGCCGCGCCTGATTCTCTATGCACTGCACCTATTTGGACCCACTTTTGGAGGCCTTCTCGATGCCCAAATCTGCTCCAAGTGTGCTTGTTGGAAAGGTATATCCGTATAATTTCCAACCCAAGTGGAATTTTTCAATTTGGCCTTCATTTTCCCTATCAAAAATCAAATCTCCCAAGACTGCTTCCTGTGTGTCAAAATATGGGCAGTGAGGTCATTTTTTGAGTGTTTTTGACCTCTTTGAGGGCTCAAAACCTACCCAAATTTCTTGGCCATAGGTAGGTAAGCATAAATTTTCATGAAAAATCCAAAAATGCAAAGTTTTTGTGATTTGGAGCCCTCTAGCAAAAGCGAGCACCGCGTGGCACGATGCATAGGGAGGAAAACTCTGTTTTTTGTGCCAAAAATTTCCAAAATGCAAAAATTGCTCCAAATTTTTTGAAATTTGGGATGGACCTTCTTTATCAAGAGCTATGATGAGCCAAGGATGCCTCGGCTAATATCCAAAGTCGATCATGCTCCTTTCGCCTCTTTGAAGCCTTCTTCAATTTTGCCTTTAAATTCCTTATTCACGCCTTGCAAACCTTGTTCTGTGCCATGTAATGAAATGCCATGTGTCTCAATAAGTATTTCTCCTTATTGGCCTTCTCCAGTAGTTTCTCTAGGTGGATGTTGGCTCTCTCGAGCCATGACTCTTGATCAGCGTTGATCTCTTGCTCAAGTGGAGTGAACTCCACCCTCCTCCTTTGGGTAGCTTGGTGATTCTCTCTAATGTTTTGTAACTCCATGATTACCTGCTGGTCCTCAATCTGCTTATTCCTTTGCTCCAATTATTTTATAATCCACTTAGCCCTCTCCAAGTTGAGGGAAAAGGCTTTGACTTTTGTCTGCTGCTCTTGGATGATCTCTTTGAGACTTATGCTTTGAGGACCCATGTCTGTATCAACATCCTCAATAAGAATGAAGTCCCGCTCACCTGAAGGCCCCTCATCCTGCATTGGCCTCTTGACCTTGTACTGAACCAGTGATGCTAATGCCGGAAGCGAGGCCCCTTCCACCCGAGGTGGAGATAACAATCGCTTTGTTGCCGCGAAAACCTGCCTGTTGACTTTCTGATAAGTGATAAATACCGGCACAGTAGCAGTGTGTGTCTCATGACCTTCATGTTGATAAGAAGGTCCACCTGTCTCTTGCAAAGTATCTGAAGGTCCTTGAGAAGCTCTGAAAAACTCACGAGAGATGAAATCATCCCAAGTGATGCCCTGTAAGCCAAGCTAATGAACAACCACAATTTTGATAAGAGAAAAATGATAAATACTATTAAACTACTGCTGAGGGGTCTTGTGCGACAGTAGAGTGGTCATCCTTTCAATATTTCGGCACATGAAGTAAGGAATGTTCATCATCCGTACCTAGGTAAAATGCATGAGCAACTTGATATGATAAGAATACAAATGGGAGAACCGGCCCTCACAACTGAAATACTTCATGATCAATTTCATTAAAGGAGCATATTCATCTATGATATATCAAAAAGGAAACACTCTCTTGAGCTGCCTCAAGAAGCCAGGCTTAATTTACGGTTCATAATACTGCCGGTCAATTTTCTGTCTCTTGTTCCATGGCTCTCCAATGTTAGGAATACCGATTGCTAATGAAATGGATTTTGGAGTAAGTGTGAAAGTGATACCAGCTAGAGTGGCTTGCTCACCATGTAAATGCAGTACAAACAAACGAGCCAACTCATGATGAAACTGAATGCTAGCAACCTTTTCACAAAATTCATAACATGACTGATGTCGAAAACAAGAGATGGCAAGTGGGTAGGCCTGCAATTCACCAAGGGTGATTGGTTCTTCTCTGATATGCCTGCCACCACTATGAGGCCTCCTGGGTGCATGTCCCTCTATAGGTGAGTCACTTTGGGTCTCCTCTTCAAAATCATATGAAGAAGTAGATGCCCTGGAGAAATAGGTGCTGATATGTCAAATTGTCTTGGACTACCTTTGATGATGTGTTTGACCTTTTGTTTTGTCACCAAGGGAAAACCATGAAATGAGGGACTGTAAGGGGAGCGAAAAATAGTGGAGAATTAAGAGACTGTTGTGATAGATTTTGGTTAGGGAAATGTGGGATGTTTTGGGATTATAGGATTAGGGTTTGGGGATTTACAATTGAGAGTTTGCAAAAGGGGATTTAGGATAAGGGATTAGTGACTTTAGGGGGTAGCGGAACTTAGGGAATAAGGGAATCAGATGGAAAAAAGGGATAAGAGAGTAAACTTGGTGGCAAAATAGTCATCAAAACCCTAGGCATCAATTTTTGTTTGAGGAACTTGAAATGATAGGGTTTGACTTCTTTAAGCAATCACCATGAAACAAGAATGATGAAGTAAACACCCAACCTGGATAGAAAATGGTAATGGAGGCTCTACTTGACAAATCTGTACATTTTTGGGCGATTTGGGCGAGTTTTGACCGTTTTCGGGCCCTCTGGTTGTATGTGCTGCACAACATGCCCAATGCGCCGTGCCCTTGTTAAAATGCACGGAGTGTTGAGGGCCAGTGTGCCGCACCGGCTGTATGCGCCGCGCCTCCTGCCCAGTGTGCCGCGCCAGTCGATTTTCACCCAAACTCACCCAAACTTGTCACTCACTCACCAAAATCGTTTTTTCTTGCTTCTCTTTTGCAAATGAACTTATCACATGAAGGAATGGCTTATAAACAAAGAGCTTGTGAAATTTTAGCTCATGAAACCCACTTTCATAATGTTTTACAAATGACTTTATCTTTAAACTCTGTTTTTTGGACTTTTTCACTTCTTTTAAGTTTTGCAATGAACCAAATGACTTGAGCTTTGCTTGTTTTGCAGGTGATGGAGCTTTTGGGCTAAGGAAAGAAATGAGGGTGCCGATGAAGGAATTTACAATGAAGAAAACAAAATTTTCATGATTTTTGCACAATAAAAGCTAAATACTATGTTTTTTCCTCAAACCAGAGTTTTGAGGAAAAACACATTTTCAAACACTTGGCAATGAAATTTATTGATGATGAAACCTCCTCATGGCCTGCTGGTAATTATTGGACACTTTGAGACATTTTTTTAACGAAACCCTAATGAAACCCTGACCTAATTGACGATGAAACCCTAAAGAAAACCTTTTGCACTTTTAGATAAAAGGAACACTGTATATGCCTTTTTAAATGAACATACATGAACCAGCAGGTAAATGACATGAGGAACATGAGGAAAACCACTCTCATCAGATGATCCATGTGCCTAATGGAATGCAGATGACTGGGCGGGACACCTAATATGAAATGCAACAAGAGGATTTGATCTCTGACGGAGGGATGAAGATACCAACACTAACACATCCGACATTGTAGAACAGCTCATACCCATAGAGTTAAATCTAGATTGCATGGAACAAGTTGAAACTGATTGAATCATTGACACACAGATCAAGCACAATCACCAGTAGAATATCCAACTATATCGAGTTGTCAAAGCGGGTCAACTCCTTCACCAAGGCAAGTGGCTCACCAGGGACCAAGTTCAGCAGAAGTTCCCTCATCTCATGGAGGAACTCAATGCAATGGGGACCATTGCTTCCTAAGGGGGGAGGAATTATCTAGGTGGTTATTGGAGGCCACTCGTCAATTCCATTTGGACCCCCACCATTGCTTCTTTCAGTTTTTTAGTTTCCTTAATTGTAGCACAATTTACTATGTTTAGAAGTTTTTTAGGTCCTAAACTTCTGGAGCCGTTTTGAGGCCCTAAACGACGTTTTTTTTGGAAATCTACCACTAGCAATAATTTCCCTAAAATTGTCTTTTACATCGTAGCCCTTGGAGAGATCTTTCCAATGAGCTATCATGCGTGTCAAATGGAGATAATATGACCAAGTCGTGACCCCAAGAAGTTGGCTGTCTAACTCACCCCAACGAGGCCCATAAACTCTTGGTGTTACATCTCCTTGGGTTAGGGTTTTGGTTGTTTAGGGTTTTCTCTTATTGCTCAGTAATAGAAAGTCCCTTGAGCCTCATTGTAAGACAGTTTAGAGGCATGTAGCCACCACATCTCTTCTTAGAGATAAGATACCATTGCCCTCGCTGGTTTATTTCCATTCTTGTTTGTAACAATATTTCTGTATTTTACATTAATGAAATGAAGTATTATTTCCACTGCATCTCTGTGTTTATGGCTATCTCTATAATTTGTTGTATTCCTATTTAAATTTGGATCACTGCCATGTAGCAAAAGGGCGCTAGGGAAAAACCACGAATTTCGCGTGCTTTTGGGATTTGAACTGTTAGACAATGAGAGCGTGCGATATGAGTATGGGCCGTCGGATCTAGAGGTGAGCGATCGGAGGACTATCACACGACGAAGTTGTGAAGGGTGAGTGAGGAGTGGAGTCGGGTTTTAAATACAATGAAATATAATTAATTAAAGAGTAATTGCGGGATTTAACATATTGCAATGGGTTAATAAAATGCAGGACCCGGGGGTAAATACACTAAGAATATAAGTTAAAAGGATACCGTGGAGGTTTTTTTAATGGGGCCCAATACTTTATTTAAACTTAGGATAAGGGGGTTTTAGTGTGTTTACTAAGGAACATGAGATGAAATAGGAGGAAAGGTAAAACGAAGGGGTAGGGATATTTTTACAAGGGGAAATGAAGAGGGAAGGGTTAAAATAAAGGGAAAGGGTTTTTTACAATGGAAATGTGTTAGAATAAGAATAAATGAAAGGGAAGGGTCCTTTGGAATCAAGAAGGGGAAATTAGTGAATGAAAAGTAATGAAGGGGTAATGGAGGGAAATTTAGACATTTAAGGGGTTTAGTGAAATGATAGGATATTAGTGAATGAGATTTAGTATTTAGGCCTAAAATCATATAGAACTTTTTAGGGTAAATACCCAAAGTACTACACAACTTTTGTGAATGTCCTCTTTCCTTTGATAGTTCCTCTTTCACATGAAACATAGGATTTAAGCATGATGAAGGTGCATTTGAGCTAGCAACCTTGTGTATTCCAAAACCTCTTCTACCTACCCTTTATTTACCCTAATATTTTTTCTTCATTTATTGGGTGCATTTGACCTTCCTGACCCTCTATTTCTTTTTCTTTTGATAAGAAAACTATCTAATTCTAACCTTATAACTTCCAATGGCTCAGATTAAATGGATGAGCTCATCATTATTCTCTACATAACTACTGATCTGCCAAGATGTTTGTCTAGATATTCATTCTCTATCTATCAACATGAAATTTAAAGTATGATTGAATCAAGATTAAACTATTGTACCGTCATGGATTGTGGCATTTTTGACAAGTTGCACACAATCTTATTTTGCAAGGAAAAGTAAAAAGTAGTGGAGTTTGAATTTACATCACTTTCAGAATCTATTTTTATCTATTTTTGGTGGGGTTCATATTTTATTTTCCTTTTTTGATCCTTTTCTTTTAGTCCTTTGATTTTTATTTTAGGACTTACCCTCTTTACATTTTTTTATTTTTAATATGGGAAAACATTTTGCAGAAAGCAAAAATATGTACAATATTACAAGACTAATCATAACCAATTCAAAATTATGAATCCCATTATTATATGACCCTAACAGTGGCTCCACATGGGGATGGAATTTCCTGGTGAAATGTCAAGAACTTTAAGATTAGTAGCCTTTGAAACTTTGACTATGGTTGCCTTCTACCTTATTCATACATATGATGGTGCACCTTTCAAAGCTTAGGGCCTTCTCTTCGGGCTTCAACCTCCAAAGATAACCATCCAATCCAATCTAAACTTTGCAATGTTATGTGCAATGAGCAAAGTAAACAATTGAACTAATGTTAATCTAGGGATAAGTAATGCTTCAACATTCTAATATTGATTGGTCCACCTGGTAGGTCTATTCCATCTAATTGCCTTAATAAAAATGCATTGTTACCTCTATAACCATAAATGATATAAGGGCCTTGCCATAGGAAATCAAATTTACCATGTTTACCCTTTTCTTCTCTTCTGGAATCCCATTTGAGTACTTTGTCACCTATGTAAAAATCATCAGCTTTGGTTTTCTTGCCAAAAATATTTTTGATTTTATCTTGGATCACTTGGGATTTGACATAGATTTCTTCCTTGGTTTGCTGCAAATGTATGGTCTGATTTATCCTCCTTTGGATATCATTTGATTCCACTTGTAGTGCTTGAATCATTTTCATCACTGGCACTCCTAAAGAGGATGGAAAAACAACATCCATTCCATATACTAGTTGATAAGGAGATGTACCAATGGACTTTCTTGTTCTTAGTCTGTATGCCCATAAGGCATTAACCAACTTTTCGTTCCAGGTCTTCTTATTGTCTTCTAACAATTTCTTGATGATATTAACAAGGCTTTTGTTTGAAGATTCTACAAGTCCATTACCTTGAGGGTAATATGTTTTGGAATGGCCAAGGGTAATGTGGTATCGGTTACAAAAGTATACCATTTTCTTGGATTTGAATGCAGCTGCATTATTAGTAATGAGCTTTGTGGGAATCCAAATCTTGAAAGGACATTGTTTTCAAGGAATGAGGTGATGACAGAATCAATGGCTTGTCTAGAAGGGATGACTTCTATCCATTTAGTAAAGTAATCAGTGGCGGTCAAAATCCATTTATGTTGGGCTAAGGAGGATGGGTGAATTTCACTAATGAAGTCTAGACCCCATTGCTGAAATGGGATCTATGTGGAGATGGGTTTGAGGGGTAAAGGTAAGAGTTTCTTCTTTGTAGGTTTTAACCTCGTACATAAATTACTTGCATACGAATTCTAAAACATAGAAAGTAAACAATGCGAGAGTATAACACATAAAACACACATACACAAAGATTTTCCCCTGGATCCCAAAACTGGGACTACCAGCTTGATTTTTCATTATTTCCTTTCAATGTTACAATACATATTTATACATGTTGAAGCATCCAATACCATGGACTAAAAACCATCACGTCTAAAACCATGGACTGAAAACCATCGCATCCAAAACCATGTGCGAAAAACATGCACAAAGCCATAGGTAGGTCTACCCAACCTAATATAGGGTCCAAAACCCTGGACCCCATAGAGTGGGGTTACCTGCACCCCTTAAAGCCACTGTGACTCCCCCCACTACACAGTTGGTGCAACGAAGGGGGGGCTTTGCCCCCCTTCTAACCCCCCGGTTAACTACGTGGGCTAGTTGTGGAAAGAATATAACACAACCCAACATTCTTGCCTTCAAATATTTGGCATTTATGACAGGAGGTCACATATTTCTTGATATCTGTAAAAGGGTGGGCTAGTAAAAACCTTCCCTTAAAATGTTATCAGTAGTTGTTTTCCAGTATAGCTGTCCTCCACAATCTCCTGCATGAAATTCTTGCATAATTTTGTGAGCTTCATCTTTTAATAAACAATTCAACAAAATGCCACCATTATATTTCCAAAATAAAGCATTGTCTATGATACAATATTTCATTGATTTCATTTTCAAGAATCTACCTTTAGTTCTAGATAAACCAAGAGGAGATTATAAATTTAGTAAAAAAAATATGATATCTGTATACCAAGGTGAATCTAAAAAAGATTCACTGATCTGTGGAGTCGCCATCTCTTCCTGATCATCTAGAGCACCAATGAAATTTATATCTAAGGCTTGACAGTTCGATTTATCCATAAGTTTGGTTAAACCTTTGGCTTTGATTAGTTTTGTGGGCTTTATTTCAGCATCATATTCTAAAATAGTGGCAATCCATTTTCCCCTCTTTCCTTCAAGCCCATCCTGTGTTAGAATGTCCTTTACTATTGAATTTGGAACATATGCAACAATGTGTGAGTATTAAATGTAGGCTCTGAAATCTTTAATAGTCTTCACTAAAGCAAGTGATTGTTTTTCCATTATATTATACTTTAGTGTAGCATCTCTCAAATATTATCTAAAAAATGCAATAGGCTGCTCATAACCTTGATCATTCTTTTGCAACAAGACTGCTGCAATAGTATGTTCTGAAGCAAAAGAAAAAATTATAAAATCTTTTTTGAAATCAGGACTTATGAGGACAAGTGTTTTAGTAAGGGCTTCCTTGATTTCCTCAAAAGACTTCTTAGCCTCTACTATCCACTTAAGTGTTGAATCTTTCTTTGACATGTTATTTACTTCTCTGATTAGTTCTGCTAAGTTAGAAATGAATCTTCTAAGAAAATTTATTTTACCTAAGAATGATTGCAATTCTTTAATGTTTCTAGGGTGACTGATGTTTAGGATTGCCTCTATTCTAGCTGGATCAATTCTAATGCCCTCTTTTGAAATTATGTGTCCTAAGAGTTTACCTTCTTCAAGCCCAAAAAGTGTCTTTTTGGGATTTAAGGATATGCCAAATTTTCTGCATTTTATGAACACTCTTCTTAGGTGATCTAGATGTTCATTATCTGATTTGGAAAACATTGTGATATCATCTTGGTAAACAACTAGAAAGTCATGGATTTTTTTTTTGCAAAAGCTATGTCCATTGCTCTTTGGAATGTTGCTCCATCATTCATCAATCCAAAAGGAATTTTTAAATACATGAAAGCACCCCCGGGAGTGGTAAATGCATTCTTTTCTTGATCCTCTGGTTGAACAAGGATTTGGTTGTATCCAGAGAATCCATCAAGTAATGAAATTCTGGATGACCCTACTACCCTTTGAAGAATATGGTCCATTTTAGGGAGGGGATAGTTATCCTTTAGTGATATTTTGTTCAAGTTTCTGAAATCAACATAGAGTCTGATTTCTACTATTTTCTTTCTAGTAGTGACTAAATTAGAGACCCAATCTGAATATCTAATTGGTGCTATGATTTATGCCTCATGCATCCTTTTTACTTCTTTTTCAATCAATGGCATAAGAACTAGATTAATTCTCCTAAGATTTTGTTTAAAGGGTTTCTGATCTTATTTGATGGGTATCTTATGTTGAATAATGCTTGTGTCATAAGACTTAAGGTCTTCATAACTCCAGGCAAAGACATCTTGAAATTCTTTAAACAGACTTATGTATTTAAGATTTTTAGCTGGAGGTAATGCTTTGGATAACTTAACAAGCTTAAGTTTTTCCTCTGTTCCTAGGTTGCATTCTTCTATTTATGATCTTAAATGCTCCTTTTTTGGTTTCCTAGCTACATCATTTGAATCAAACAAATCTTGTAATGGGACTAATCCCTTAGGTAAAGAATTATTTTTAAGGTTCAAAATCTTAGAATCATCATTAACTAATTCTTATATTTCTGATTTTTCTAAGTTATCTGTTTCTACTTAGTGGGTTTATTTATATCTAAAGCAATTATATATATTTCACTATCCATGGTGTCATCTACTGTACAATTAGTATCTATGTTACAGTTTTGGAATTCCGCCTCAGCATTCATAAAATCATAGATTTGAGAATCTTGTGAAAACATCTGCCAATACTTCAGATTATCAGGTATAACATGCCCGTGTCTTACCTCTGTAGTGTACTGGTGATTGGGCTGAAAGGGTAATCTACAAGTGCTAGCAAAAGTGGCCAAACTATGAGCTTGCATGTTCTATTTCCTAGGAATTGTTAGCCTCGCTAGCAAAAGGCCCAAAAATGGATTCATATAACCTCTTAAAATCTCAAAATTTTCTTAAAATCATGCCAATGGATCCAAAAATGCTCTTGAAATCTTCAATATTTTCTCAAAGATCATCCAATGATCAAAATCAGCGCAAGAGGAGCGCCCTTGGAAGGGCGGAAATACACTATCGGGAGGCAAAAACACTTGAAAACCATGAAAAACCCACAATCACAGGCTTAAACAGTGAAAGAATAGTAGCCGTTAGATCTGGTTGATCAATGGCCTAGATCTAAGTGGCTAATTGCAATCGGCTGAGCAGAGAGGACAACTTAAGGTTGGGCGCAAGACACCATCGATCAACAATCGTCGATGATCGGATCGACGGAGGCATATCAACGATTACAATATGGAATGAGCGATTGCGATTGACGATTAAACATGGACCATTGATCATGTGTGTAGATCAACGGTCCACATCACATCGACAAATCGCGATCGGGGAAACCAAGGGGCGGAGCCTTTACACCCTTATGTGTGCGATGCGATGATGCGGACCTGACGGTATTATAAACAATATTTCATAACATTTGAGGTTCGTGGGTAAGCCATTTTTTAATGCATTTTAATGTATTTCGTTATATAATGAAATATAAAGGAGTGACACAATTGCGATGAAGCCCAGACCCGAAAGGGTTCGGGAAAGAAAATGTATAATTTTCCAGGTACACGAGAACCATTTTTTAATGTTTTTCAATGTTTTAATGCATTTTTGAAATACAAATGAAATTGCGAAATAGGCAGGATTTCGGGTGGGCTGTGGGCGGTAAATGGTTTTGGCCAGGCTCCGCCCGATGCCATACATCGGCTGCCATGTGCCCAATATGAGGAGAGAGAAAACCACCCTCATCGGGCGGTTAACTCCAGTACAAAAGAGCTGCCCAAAACGGATCAGAAGCGTTGGATCTAGAGCACCTAGATCAATGGTGGAGATGTGATATCACTGCAAAGGCGGACCCAATAGAAAAGAATGCCATGTTTAAGGATTTTTTAAGATCTGGAAAAGCAGAAATGGGCGAGTTTTTTGCTATATGCAACATTTTTCTCTATTTAATATAAAAATAGTAGTTCTAAATTTTAAAGGGAGACAGAGGCCGGAAAGGAAATAACAAAGGCCGGAAGGGGAATTGAAAGGGCCACATCATGTGCAGCTCATCCCAAACTGACAAAGAAATCATGGAGCAGAGAACGCAACTAGCCTGAAATAGAAATATCGTGAGGTAGCACAACGCATCAATAGCCCAGCGCAACTCTTCAAACAAACATCATGGAGCACCTTTGGCACGAGACAACTCCCATAAAACACATCAAAATACCTGAAGGTGGTTATTCCTTTGTCAGAAGGTGAAAACCTCCAAGCGATGCTTGCCCATAGAGGGAATCAAACAGTTAAGGGACAGAATGTATTGATTAAGATTCTGAGCCTGTGAGAGCTCAGGAGCATTGTAAAAGGCCTATAAAAGGCTGAAAACTACATGTAACAAAGGTTCAAATTCTAGAGATTGTTCTTACTCCGTTCCTCCAAACTTCTCATCTTCATTCTAGTAATATAAGCTTCTTTTGCTATTATATGTTCAATGTCCATTCTCTTTGCTGTTCTATGCATGCATTTGAATAGGTTATTCATGTTTTCTACTGTGTCTAATGCCAGATAACTATCATCTTATCTCTGCATTGATAAATTAGATTTGCAAGTCTCATATACTTCCTGTAGCTGGCCATTCATATATCTTTATGTATGCAATCTATTGGTACAGTCAGTATTCTCCATCTATTCATCGAATCTATAAACTATTGAGCATTAGTGGTCTAAAGCCTTGTATTGTTGAGGGTGTTCATGCATGTCTTGAGTAAGAATATATCTGAAATGGTTATCTGACTTGATCCAAACCATCATCCATTCCAATAGTTCTAAGAACAATATTGAAGATTATATGTTACTAGGCATCTCCTAGCTGCAACCTAGGAGAGTTTCCTAGAGTGATAACATAATTGGCGTCGTTGCCAGGGAGAGGAAACTGAAGCTCGACTTCCCAAGGAAATGACATAGATCCAACTTTGATGATAGACAATGACATAGATCCAGCTTTGATGATAGACAAAGTCTGGTCACTTTTTTGGTTGTCATCATCTATCTAGCGGCTCTACTAGAGGCCGAACCTCTTGGTGACTCCACTTCATAGTTCTAGCTCAATTTATGAGGAAAACTTGGAGAAATCCTCAGAAGCTACAAGCTAACCCAGTACCTGACCCTGAAAAAATCATCAAAGAGAGAAAGGTATTGTAGAAAGGAGCATCACATTCACGTAAACCTAAACAATCTCCTATATCTCTTCAAGAAAGGCCTGTAATAGAACAAATACATGTTGAGAGTATAGCATCTAATACTAGTAGTGAATAAAAACTCTCAGAGATTCATAAAGCTCCTTATTCTTTAGGTTCTCCTTTTGTTGTAAGCCCAAAGGAAACCTCACCTCCTATCCATCATACCCCTTTAGTCTTATCAGTCACTCCTCAGCCCTTTATTATTCAGACTGCTAGTACTCTTTTAGCAACCACAGCTATAGCAGGTCCACAAGCACCTACCAAAATGGAAAGAATCATAGCTGCTAGGTACGGACCTCTAATACTGCCCACTCCTTTGAATGCCATGCCTATTGGAGAATATAAAAAATATAGGCCTAAGTTCACTAGGACTGAAGGTGTTACTACTGAAGAACATCTTCAGTCATTCTATAGCTATGTTGATAATCTGGACATTAGTGAATATGATGTGTGGATGAGAGTCTTTGTCCAAAGCCTAGATGGAGAGGCTAGAAAATGGTTTAGAGAACTAACCCCAAGATCTATAGAAGATATTGAAGCTTTAGATGATGCATTCCTAAAGCATTGGGGGGATTGTTCTAGACATTTTTGGGCACTGCAACCCCAATCATAAATGTCCATAAGCTGAGGGCTCCTAAGTCCCTAAAAGTGTTTCTTTACTACCTAAAGGAACAAGGTCAGTTGATTACATCATCTCCCAGAAATTCTCCACTAAAAACTGCTTAGAAATGGTCAAAACTGGACCATACTGAATACCGAGTGTAGAGGGTGCAATCCATCTCACCTTCCCAGTGTAAAGGGTACGATGCATACTGAATGGCCCCTCTGTAGGGTGCGATGGGCGAGAATGGACAAATGGCAGAGATAGTTTGCGAGGTGGAAGATCATGGAATCTTCCAGAAGCTTCCCCTCTGACACTTGCCTCTCTGTTTTCAACCAGGGATGAGTAATAGATCATCAGTCTCCAAGTGGAATCAAGAACTATCAAAGAGAAGACACTAATCAAAACCCCAGAACATGATTCACCCCCATACAATCATCTATATATGGATCCCTCATCATAGATATCTAGAGGCTGGAATCTTGTATCTTGTAGAGAAGTGTTGTTGGTTTTCTGGTGAAACTTCATAGTGTTGGGTGATCTAAGCTTTACTTGAGGTGAATAAGGGATTTCTTGTTGGAGGATGATGTT
>APFE030640704.1:76450-140458 GCA_000404065.3 Pinus taeda | reverse complement strand
AGCATTCAAAGGTTCCATCTTTGGCTTTTTGGGCACATCATTGTCATCAAACATGTCTTCCAATGGAGTAAGGCCGGCAGGTAGAACATTACTCTTCAGATCAATAAACTCATCCTCCGCTTTGGCTATTTCCTCTAAACAGATTTGTTTCAGTTGTTCTATGTTTGTATTGTTGAAAACAGTTGGGTAAAGGATTTGTTTAGCTGTTGCAACTGTTATAATTAGGTGATTTTCTTCTGCTAACTGTTGTGAGTCGGCCATGGCGTCCATGTCAATGTTTGTGTTTGAAAATTCATTCTCCAGACTTAAGAAACTGTTAATCTGCGCATTTGAAATACCTGCCAATCTTTGACATTGTTAGGGACCGAAGATCTGTGTTTTATTTCAGTGGTGAAATGGTGATTTGGTTCAAAGGGAAGCTTGCATGTGCTGGCAAAGGTTGCTAGACTATGGGCATGAATATTGTGATCTCGTGCAATTTTGGCAAGCTTGAAGTCATTGAAGGCATTGAGCAATTCGGTGGCAGTAGCTCTGTAAGCTCTCATTCTACTATCATTAGTGACAAAGTTACCTTTTATTTGTTGTATAATCAAGTCAGAGTCACCTAGGACGGACACTTTAGTAGCTCCTAGGATTTTGAGCAACTTAAGGCCTAAGAGAAGAGCTTCATACTCTGCCATGTTGTTTGTACATCTGAAATTGAGTCTATAGGCATGGCCTTGTGCGTGATTATCATGAGTATTGTAAATCCATACTCCGGCCCCTGCTCCTAACTTGTTAACTGAACCATCAAACTCCAAATACCATGTGACTTCTTATTTGAGGTTTGTATTGAGAGTTTCAGTTTTTTGAGGATTGGACAGACTTACAATTTCTGTTTCGAGGTGTTCTTCTTGTTGTTTGTTGGTTGCCTTGGCTGTTGAGACAATTTCATGGGTGTCGGCAACTGATTCCTCATTGATGTATGTTTCTTGCTCCAAGGATAATGGCTTATGATCAGTTGGAGGGATGATGTTATCATTAAATAAAATAAAAGAATCCATATCGGAATGGATTGAGTAAATTGGAAAATTTTGGGGCTTTTCTTCACTGCTCACCACATACTTCATTAATGTTTCTCTATATAGTCTCTTTGGTTGCCCAAAGACAGATATAGTGGCATAAGAGAGGTCGAGTTGAAGGGACCCTTGCAATTTTGCTCCCCACGATCTGGATAGGAGCATGCCATACTTTGTGGGAACGTCGGCAACTACTACGTCAATTAAGATTGTCTTGTTGGGGAATTGGACTAGAGAGACACAAAGGTCTTTGATCAAGCCTAAACATTTGACTTGACTTGAGTCAAAGGAATACAGATCTTTGTACGGTCTTGTGACATCAAGGTTCAACCTTCCATTAAGCTTTGGGCACAGTTATGTGAGGCAACCTGAGTCAAAACATACATTATGCAATATGTCTGTATGGCAGACTGACATAAAGTGGAACAGGTCCATATGTTGATTTCCATTACTTCTGGACCAAAAGATAGTTCAGGGTATCATCTAAAACGTTCACATCATCCCTTACCTCTGGTAGTTGAAGTGACCTTTGAATTTGTTGCCTATATACATCATGTTTGGCAAGTTCTGAGAGGGGAATGGATATCTTGAGCTTTCCAATCTCTGCTTCTAAATTGAATGGTTTTTCTAATGAGTTCTTGGCATTGATAATGGCGAATTTCTCTTTTTCAGGCATACTCTCTATGTTTTCTTTTGGAATGTCAATGCCATGATGTATGACAGTTGGTGGTATTTCTGTTTTGGGAATATCTTTAGGAGTGCTATTCAGATATTCTTTTGGGGAGGAGGGAGGTAGAGGTCGATCAATAGGAGAGTGTGTGTCTGTTACATCCTCCACAGTTACTTGATGCGGGCTAGGGACAAGGCTGTTAGCAGGTTGATTAATGGTGATATTTCCTTTACTTTTGTTGAGCTGTTTGCTATCTTTTATTCTGCTAGATGGGGGAACATCAATGGTCCTTGTTCTTAATTTGTATTGCTTGTGTACCTCGTACACAGCGGTATCATAGCCTTGTTTAAAATCGAAGGACTCTCCCGACTTGGTGTGAAATTGTTTTGCATCAGGGTATAGTCGGTCTTCTTCAGCAAGAAAGATTTGCTGTTCATTTTCTGAATCTGTCAAGTTCATATGAGTCCCATCGGTGGTCTCAGTGGATGTAGATGCCTCCGCATAGTTTTCTTGGAAAGGAGGCCTAATATCATTGTCGAGACTGGCCCTTCCAGCGTTTGTGTTTTGAGTTTTTCTGAAGTTTGGGTTCCTTATGGCATTGGGCTGTTGACCTTCCCATGAAGTTTTCCTCTCAACATTGTCTACTCTGTCTGCCAGCCTGTGGATGCCACTGATGATAGCATCTAGCTTCTGATCGAAGGCTGAGGGTTCTTCTTTGAAAGTGGTTCTTCTCTCAGTTCTAGCTCTGTTTCTTTCAGCGATTAGATTTGCTTCCACACTAACAGCAACATCTTGCATTTCTGCAAGGCTTTGCGGGGCTCTTTCCCTTAACTGATATGCCATCTCAGCATCAAAGCCATCAGGGAATTTGTACAAAGCGAGATCAGGTGGAGGTCTTAAATTTTGTGGTATGGCATTGTAAACATTATTAAACCTTACACAGTAATCCAATACTGTTTCCTGAGGTCCTCTTTTGATAGTATCATACTCAGATAGTATGTGCAGGGGGTCTTTCTTTTTCTCCCATCTGTTAGTAAATGCTTGGTATAAGGCTTCAGGGTTTAATATGGAATTGGGTGCAAGTGCCCTAAACTAGGTTCTGACATCACCGGTCAAACTTTGGACAAAAAATCTCATTCTTACACTGTCATCATCAATTTCATAACTCTCGAAATAATCTGCATTTCTTTGTATGTGGTAGGGCGGTGCAAGAGTTCGTGCCATCAAAATAGGTGATTTTTGACTGGTAGTCCTGAGGCATAGCCCCGGGATTAGCAGGCAACTGTAAGGGCGCATATCTAGCCATGATGATGGGGATAAGCAGAAAAACTAGGGCAGCGGGGATAACAGGAACAACCGGGGCAGAAGGAGTAGCAGTGGTAGTAGGAGTATGGGATGGAGGTGTAGAGGAGCTGCTTGGAGAAGGAGGTGATGAACCAGGGGAACTTGGGGTTGACCGGAATAAAACTTTGACAGGGGTTGGAACACTGCTTGGCTGAACTGTTTCAGGACTCGCAGCAGTTGGGTCTTCTTTTTGGTTTTGTTTTCTAATGATCTTAGGAATTAAATTCGGATTTTCAAAAACAGCTGGGCTATTTGGATCAGGATTTGATCGTGTATTACGCATTTGCTTTTTAGGAGCCATCTTCTACTCTATTTTTTGGGAGCTTTTTCTAAAAAACACAGGTCGACCGAGGCCTTCAAAGGTCGGTTTCTTCCTCTGTGGGGCTGCAGACTGGTTTACTGAGATTATCTGAGGAGTTCCCCAGTGGATTCGCCATTATGTTATCACTCAGGTTGTCCCCAAGCTCCTGTAGGGATACGACCGAGGTAACCACAAACCAATCTTTGGATTGCAGGTTCTAGCCTACCTGCAATCAGAGAGGGCTCTCTCTTAATGATTTAACTTTGTTGATGATTTTAGGCTAGCTTTTTGGTTCAGGGGTTTTTTTTGTGTTTGGATGGAAGGAAAATGCTTTTAGGCAGAGAGGAAATTCATGAAGTGATAAGTTTCAAACCATTGGGCATGGAGTCATGGGTTAGGATTATCAGTGTGTTTCCTTGGTCGTAAGAGAAATATGAAGCAGGATAGCTGCTCACAACACAATTTTCAGACTAAAAGGATGAATGATATGTAAGGAATGAGAGGCACTTAAGAATCTCTCACTCAGCTTAATAGAGGGAAGGATGATCTCTATCTAGGGGCAATGAAGAATCCCTGGATAACTGTCTAAGGTTAAGGAAAACATGAACCATGTGGAATTCATATTTATGCCTAAACAGTGGAAAACATAAAGAAACAACAGAAATTGAGCATAGAGTGTATTTAAACAAATTCTAAGCTAATCTTCTTTTCTGTTGTTTAGATGGTAACTTATGAATGGAAAACAGAGGTAAGAAGCACTCATTGAGTTATGCAACAGCACGAGAATTCCATAATCACTCTTCAACCGGTAAACACAATGAACAATCCATTCTCCAAAGCTCATAAGCAGTCTTTGATTATAGAAACTATCAGGCATTACAGTGCGAGTCTCTCCTGGAGCAAAATCAACTAAAGATAGCTTGTTGACTAATCAACCAACCAACCAACCCTTAATACAGTATTCAGGGTTGTCTTTATAGTGCAAATATCTCAAACTTATTTATTACAATTGACCAAAAACAGGTCTGCAAAAAGAACTTTCTAAACCTAAAATTGTGCGAAAATTAAATGCAGGTAAATATCTATTAAACTGTGTCAGAGGTAACTGGATTAAAAAGAGTGCAATGTGGCCCTTGGTGGCTCGATGCAGTACTGCTGGAATAACTGTGCTTTGGGATCTGCAGTTCTGTTCCGGCGCGAGTTAAATGTGCAATAACCATGATTTGAGAGGTTTGAGTGGCCTCGCCCTCTTTTTTGACTTTGCTGGAAGGTATTTAATTTTCCCCTACTTTGGGCCACTATTAAGATCTTTGTTGATACTCTTTGCCGCTACATTGATTGTCTCTGCCACTTTCTGATACTCTTTGACGTGCTTTCTCTCTGTAAATTTGATCTAATACTCTTTAATCTCTGTCTCTAGTCTCTTCCTGTCTTCAAATCGGTTTAATTTGGCAAAATCGGGCAATTTCGGGCCTTTTCGGTGCAAAACGGGCCAAGGAATCAAAATATTCCATAAAGATTCCCCAATATGGCCTATTTCCCGTAGCGATGCGCGATTAGTGCTTCGCGCCAATCGCACATCGAAAACTGCCTTCGTTTCTCATTCCGGAGCTCTGAAGCTCGATATTTGCTCTTGCGCGAATTTTCGGTTTTTTGGCTGCTGACGTCAGCAGTACGGTGCATGATGTGGTAGGGATACGTGGCAGGGTGACATGGGCCGGGCGCAGGCTGGGTGAGGTGATGTGGAGGCGATGTGGCAGGGTGAGGTGGCGCTCCTATTATGTGAGGGGAGGGCGGTTTTCCCTGTGCATCGGACCGCCTTTGGTACGGAGGTGGTTTCTATCAGGGGCGGTCCGATGCAATCGGAGGCCGCCACATGTCCCGGTGTACGACGGAAAAACCGTCGAACATCGGGTGGTAACCTACCACCGTAATCGGGCGCGCAATGTGATCAAGGACCGTCGGATCTGGGGGAGGCGATCTGACGGTGGACGGAGAAGGGAGATGCGCGGGGTTTAGTAAAGGCGCGCGCACGTTAAAGGCTTAATATTTCGCGGCGCAGTGGGTTTTAGACTTTAGAAAATGGGTGAACTGTGTTTTGCGCGGTGAAACTTATCAAACAAACATTAATAGTTTTCACAGAAGAATGCGCGGGGAGTGTTATTAGCCTTGTGAAAGGGTTTTCTTAGTGTTTGGAAGGGGTCCAGACACTTGGGAGTGGGAATTTTTGCAGAGGGAGGGCTCTTACTAAAGTCCAGGTGACTTAGTAATTCCCAGTGAAGTATTTATGGTTATATTTCAACCAGGGGGAAGGGATATTTACATAAGGGGATTATCTACATAGTTTAGTATGGGGATAGGGAAAATATAGGGAGTTAAATAATAGTGTTAGTAGTTAATATGGAGATGACAAGAAAACGCTAAGCTTCAGAGATCTTAGGCTTGAAAGGGGAGATAGAACCTTATAGAGAAAGTATGGATCCTCTTTGAGTGAAGCAGATCTTCACCCAGGCTAATGACATGGAAAATGATGAAACTAAGAGATATCAAGCAGATCTTGACCTCTTTTTGGCGAAATTAGTTAATGAATTGGGGAAGATGGAGAAAGGGAAGTTAGTTATGCCTGGTTTGAGCTCCTTCATATGACAAATGCTTGATGACTGTGACCTTAGTAGAGATGATACTTTAAAACATGGCAATGAACAGACATCAAGATTCTGCAACCTCAAAACTACTTACCCAGCCTACTTACCTAACATTTTTTCTTCTTTTGGTTTGGGTGCACTTAGACTTGTAGACCCAGCATTTCAATTTTTTTTTTTTTATGCTTTCCTATCTACAAACTACCCTTATTTCTTCGAAGGGCCCAGATTAAGCAGTTGGGCTCCTTTGATTCTCTACCTATCTAAGAATCTGCCAAGATTAAGCTGTTTGGACAGATTTTCATTCTCTATATTCTAAAACAGGAAATTGAAACCTAGGGAGACCAAGATTATGCTGTTTGGACCTCCCTTTAGATGAAAATTCTACAAAACTGGAATGAATTTTCAAAATTGGAAAGCAGTTAGATGAACTTTGAGTAGCCTTCTTTGCTTGGTGACTGTTTAGCAAATATGGAGCATTGTAGCATGCAAGGTATGACATATTTGGCCTGTAAAGTGTCAATCATGAAATATGAGTAACCTGCTGCAGCAGGAGGCTAACACGAAGAGCTGTTGTCCCTGTAGTACAACAATCAAATAAGCAAAAGCAACTAGCAGTTGATCCCATCATCCTCAAAGCTCTAGCCCATGAGGTAAGAGTCCTTGACAAGTCTCCTTCTCCATTCAGTTTTCAATCAGAAATTTAGAAGCTAAGAATACCTATGCCTCTGATTGAACTAGTGAAGAATGAATCCTTCAAAAGATCCATCCTTGAGGCCCTTGAGCCTAAATCCATTCAAGCCTCCACTGACTATGTAAATCTTCACGATGACAAGCCAGTTGTTATTCTCAGCCCAATGATTGAAAATTGTGAAGATAGCTCCCCATCATTCTATGTCTCACTGACCATTCATGAAAAAATCCTGCACAATTTCCTTTTGGACACTGGAGCTAGCCAATCTAATGCCCAAGGCTATCATGAATGAGTTGGGTCTTGACATCACCAAGCCTTATCATGACCTGTTTTCTTTTGACTCTAGAAAAGTGAAATGTCTGGGATTAATCAATGACCTGACCATCACTTTGTCTCAGCTGCCCATGAAAAGCATGATGATGGATATTGTGGTAGCAAATGTACCCCCCAAGTTTGGCATGTTACTTTCCAGAGGTTGGATCAAGAGATTAGGTGGGTCATTACAAAATGATTTGTCCTATGCTACTGTCCTAGTTTTCAGAGGTGAGAGAAGGAGATTATACAGAGAAGCTCAGTTGGCTTATATCATCAGCGATGAAAGGAACCCCACTAATCATCCCATCTATGCTATTGACACTGATTTTGGAGCCTGTATTCTTCATATTGAAGAATCCCAGTTGGCCTCCACACAGCTTAAAAAACCAGTTTTCCAGATCATTGAGGAAGAAGGCCCACAGATTTGGGACATGTTCTTTGATGGGGCTTGCTCTAAGGAAGCTGTAGGGGCAGGTATAGTCCTTGTGTCCCCCACACAGGATAAATTCATTTATCTTTCAAATTAGCCTTTTAGGTTACAAATAACATAGCCGAGTATGAAGCTTTGATTTTGGGCTTATGCATTGCTAAATAAATGGGTATCAAAGGCTTGAAAGTCTTTGGAGATGTAGACCTCATCATTCAGCAGGTAAATAAAGCGTTCCAAGCAACGCATCCAAGGCTGAAATCATACAGATATGAGGTATGGAGGCTCAAGGATTCTTTTAATAATTTCAGGATTTCTTATATTTCGAGAATGAAGAACCAGCGTGCCGACTCCCTTGTTGTGTCTGCTAGCACGTTTATCCCTCCTTTGCATCCTAAAATGACATATGAAGTTTAGGTAAAATATAGACTGTCTCTGTCAGACAATGTCAAGTACTGGAGAGTTTTTGAAGACAATGAGGTAATTAACAAGTTTTTACAAGTCATGGAGGAATTTGCTGAAATGCACATCGACCAGGAAAATGAAACCATGGAAGAATGCGACTAGTCAAAGCTAAAAAATGAGATCGGCTGAGGAAGCATTGTCCAGCTACCTAGTAATCATATACCAAAAGGATTGGTGCCTCTAGAGAAGCTGTTCGATCATAACGATTTGCCTTATAAGCCCGCCAAAACAAGAAATGAGTCTGCTGTTTGTAAACATAATATAGGGAGCCCAACCCATCTAAAGTTCATCAATCTGTCCACTCATTTGTCTTCTGCCCAGAATCTTGAGTATTGCACCCTCATGAATCAATTCACTGATATTTTTTCCTAGCAATACAGTGATCTTAAAACCTACAATACGAACATCATTCAGCATAAGATTTCCCTGGAAAAGAACACCACCCCTTTTAAGTAGAAATTAAGACCTATCAGCCCTCTCTTATTGCCTTTGATTGATAAAGAGATAGAGAAGTTGTTGGATGCCAAAATCATAGTTCCCTTAAGGTATTCAAAGTGGATAACTAACCTTGTGGTAGTAAGAAAGAAAAATGGAGAGATCAGGCTTTTTGTTGACTTCAGAAATTTGAACAAGTGCTTTAAAAAATATAACTACCTGCTACCTAAGATGGAACACTTGCTACAAAGAGTTTCAAGGGCTAGAGTCATTTCTTTCTTAGATGGATTTTTAGGTTACAATTAGGTTTTTGTACATCCAGAAGATCAGGAAAAGACCGCCTTCACTACTCCTTGGGGCACTTTCCTGTATTCCAAGATGCCTTTTGGACTCATGAATTCTCGGGCTACTTTTCAGAGGGCCATGGACATAGCCTTTGTGGGAGAGAAGGAAAAGTTTGTCCTTATTTATCTTGATGACATAACAGTCTTCTCCAGTAGCCACAAAGACTATTTGCAACATTTTAATAAGGTCTTCCTAAAGTGCAGACAGTTTGGAATTTCGGTGAACCCAAAGAAGTCACAGTTTGCTCTAGAGGAAGGCAAACTTCTGGGACATATTGTTTATGTTGAAGGTGTGAAGATTGATCTAGCAAGGGTTCAAGAAATTCAGACATTGTCCATCCCAAGGTAAAAAGGGGACATTCAATCCTTCCTGGGTAAGATTAACTTTGTAAGGAGGTTCATTTCAAACTTTGCAGAGCTAGTAAAGCACATCACCGCAATGCTAAAGAAAGGATCAGAAATAAAATGGACAGATGCTTCAAGAAGCTCTTTTGAAGCCATCAAGAAAGCTATCATGGAAGCTCCCACTCTAATCAGCCCATATTACACTAAGGAGTTTTGTAACTTCTCTTTTGCCTCTTATGATACACTTGCAGTAGTTCTGTTGTAGAAAAATGATGAAGGCATAGATCACCCCATGGTATTTTTCAACAAAACTCTAAGGGATGCTAAATTAAGGTATGAAATTATTGAAAAACAAGCTTATGCTCTCATAAAATCTTTAAAGGCATTCAAAATTTATATTTTTCATTCCAAAGTGGTTGCATATGTACCTTCAGCCTCAGTAAAAGATGTCTTAACTTAGCTAGATATTGATGGAAAGAGGGCTAAATGGATTGAAAAATTCATAGAGTTTAACATAGAGGTGAAGCCCACTAAGCTTATCAAAGGCCAGGGCTTGGCTAAACTTATGGTTGAAGAAAATTGCAGCTTGTTAGACATAAATTGCATAGGTCTAAATTCATATGATGAGCAGACAGAGGGAGCAGCAGAAGAGAAAAATCAGAATCAGTCTTTGGCTGAAAATCCAACCACCTATGAATGGTATTCCAGCATAGTTCATTTTTTGCAAAAGCTAGAAGTCCCTCCAGGGCTTAGCTCAAGGCAAGCCTGGGCCATTAAACTCAGATCAGCCAAATTCTGCATAAATAAAAATCTGCTTCGTTGTAAAGACCCATCATGAATCCTCTTGAGATGTCTAGATAAAGAACAATCTATGGAAGTCATACACCAGTTCCATTCTAGCATCTGTGGAGGGAATCATTATTGGAAAAGCACAGCCCACAAAATCCTGAGGGTTGGGTATTATTGGCCTACTCTATTCTCTGATGTGTTTTCTTTTGTGAAAGCTTGTGACAAGTGCCAGAGGTTTGCAGGAAGACAACAACTAAAATCTCTGCCCTTGAAGCTAGTACATGTCAATGGTCCCTTCCAGCAGTGGGGCTTGGACTTTATGGGTGAGATCAACCCACATTCCATTGGCCAACACAAATGGATCTTAGTAGCCACTGATTATTTCACCAAGTGGATTGAGGATAAACCCACTAAGAATTCCAATCATCAAGTTGTCATAAAGTTCTTGAATGAGAATATTTTTACTAGATTTGGTTGCCCAACCAAACTAGTCACTGATGATGCAACAGCTTTCAAGGCAAAAGAATTGGTGGACATGACTGAATCCATGGGCATTCAAGTAGTGCATTCTACTTCATATTATCCTCAAGGCAATGGCCTGGCAGAATCATCTAACAAGAGTTTGGTAAGGTTAATCAAAAAATTGTTAGATGACAACAAAAAGAGTTGGGATTCCAAGCTGATTTTTGCACTATGGGCTGATAGAGTTACCATCAAAAATTCCATAGGGAATTCTCCATTTAAGCTGGTTTATGGTGCTGATGTTGTTTTCCCTATCCAGATGATTCTCCCTGTGGCTAAATTCTTGCAAGAAGAACACGATGTAGAGAATTACATGGTAAGAAGAATGAATAACCTGGTTGAACTATAGCAAATTAGAGAGCAACTGGTTGAAAATTCAAAGGCCCATCAAAAGAAAATCAAAGAAACCTTTGGCAGGAAGGCAAAAGTGGACAATTTCCAAGTTGGTGATTGGGTGCTTAAATGGGATGCATTTAAGGAAAAGAAAGGTAATCATGGCAAGTTTGACTCCTTATGGATAGGTTCGTTTGTTATCGCTCAAATTCAGCAGAACAATACATTCATTTTGCATAGTCTGGAAGGAGGAAATACTTTTGCTAGCCTAGTAAATGGGCGGTTCTTGAAACTTTATTTTGTTTAAGGCTTTAAAGCCTTGTTATTGTAAATATGTTTTTCCAATTTTTATTTTCATTACAAAATAGACTCCATGCCCAATGGAACACTAGAAGGAAGATTTGATTTTGTTTTTACAGGAAAGGCATTGATCTGTGATCCTTGAAACCTCACAGGGAGGATTTCATCCCCAAAAGGAGCCAGTGTTAGCCTCGCTGGAAAAAGGCCCAAAAATGGATCCATATATGCTCTTAAAATCTTAAAATTTGCTTAAAATCATGCCAATGGATCCAAAAAAGCTCTTGAAATCTTCAAGATTTGCTCAAAGATCATCCAATGATCAAAATTAGTGCAAGAGGAGTGCCCTTGGAAGGGTAGGAATACACTATCGAGAGGCAAAAACACTTGAAAACCATGAAAAACCCACAATCGCAGGCTTAAACAGTGAAAGAACAATAGTCGTTAGATCCGGCTAATCAACGGCCCAGATCTAAGTGGCTAATCGCAATCATCCAAGCAGAGAGGACAACTTAAGGTTGGGCATAAGACACCGCCGATCAGCGATTGCCGATGATCGGATCGACAGGTTGCATCGGTGGAGGCATATTGGTGATTACAATATGGAATGAGAAATTGCAATTGGCGATTAAACATGGATCATCGATCATGCACGCAGATCGACGGTCCACATCGCATCGGTGGATCTCAATCAAAGAAACCAAGGGGTGGAGCCTTTACACCCTCATGTGTGCGATGTGATGATGCAGACCTGACGGTATTATAAAAAATATTTCATAACATTGAGGTCTGCAGGTAAGCCATGTTTTAATGCATTTTAATGTATTTCATTATATAACAAAATACAAAGGAGCGGCATGATTGTGATGAGGGTTCAGGAATGAAAATGTATAATTTTTCAGGTCCGCCAGAACCATTTTTTAATGATTTTCAATGTTTTAATGCATTTTTGAAACACAAAAGAAATCGCGAAACAGGCAGGATTTTGGGCTGGCTGTGGGCGGTAAATGGTTTTGGCCAGGCTCCGCCCGATGCCACACATCGGTTGCCACATGTCCAGGATGAGGAGAGAGAAAACTACCCTCATCAGGCAGTTAACACCAATACAAAAGAGCTGCCCGAAACAGATCACAACCGTTGGATCTAGAGCACCCAGATCAATGGTGGAGATGTGATATCACTACAAAGGCAGACCCAATAGAAAAGAAAGCCATGTTTAAGGATTTTTTAAGATTCAGAAAAGCATAAATGGGCAGGTTTTTTGCTATATGCAGCCTTTTTCTCTGTTTAACAGAAAAACAATAGTTCTAAATATTTAAAGGGAGACAGAGGCCAGAAAGGAAATAACAAAGGGCCATAGCATGCGCAGCTCATCCCAAACTAACAAAGTAGTCATGGAGCAGACAACACAGCTAGCCCGAAACAGAAATATCGTGAGGCAGCATAGCGCATCAATAGCCTAGCGCAGCTCATCAAACAAACATCATGGAGCATCTTTGGCATGAGACAGCGCCTAGACAACGCATCAAACTACTTGAAAGTGTTTATTCCTCTGTCAGAAGGTGAAAACCTCCGAGCCATGCTTGCCCATAGAGGGAATCAAACAGTCAAGGGATGGAATGGATAGATTAAGACTCCAAGCCTTTGAGAGCTCAGGAGCATTGTAAAAGGCCTATAAAAGGCTAAAAACTAGATGTAACAAAGGTTCAACTTCTGGAGATTGTTCTTATTCTGTTCCTCCAAGCTTCTCATCTTCATTCTAGTAGTGTAAGCTTATTTTGCTATTATATGTTCAATGTCCATTCTCTTTGTTGTTCTATGCTTGCACTTGAATAGGTTATTCATGTTTTCTACTGTGTCTAATGCCAGATAACTGTCATCTTATCTCTGCATTGATAAATTAGATTTGCAAGTCTCATTTACTTCCTAGTTGGTCATTCATATGTGTTTTTGTATGCAATCTGCCGGTACAGTTAGTATTCTCCATCTATTCATCGAATCTATAAACTATTGAGCATTAGAGATCTAAAGCCTTGTATTTTTGAGGGTGTTCATGCATGTCTTGAGTAAGAATAGAGCTGAAATGGTTATATAACTTGATCCAAACCATCATCCATTCCAATAGTTCTGAGAACAATATTGAGGATTATATTTTACCAGGCATCATCAAGCTGCAACCTAGGAGAGTTTCCTGGAGTGATAACACAATAACAACAAAATCAATTTCAAGAAGTTCTTTAATCATATCTAGAACAATTTCTCTGTATTGGCTAAGTCTTGGATTATTCACATAATACTCTCCTTTAATTTGTTTTATGATCAATTCATAGTCTCCCATGATAGAAACTCTCTTGGCTCCAAGGTTTCTTACAATTTGCAATCCTAAGATCAAAGCTTCATATTCTGCCATGTTGTTTGTGCATTTAAAGTTTAATCTAAAGGCACGACCTTCAGAATGATTATTTTCCATATTATGAATCAAAACTCCTATACCTACTCCTAATCTGTTCATTGAATCATCAAAGTCTAAGTGCCACCTAGATTCATGAAATATATTTTCACTGTCAGGTTCTTTATGTTCTTGTTTGATAACTATGTTATTGTCCTTTTCAATGTCTGAATTACATAAAATGAAAGAATCCATATTAGAATGTACATAATAAATAGGATAGTTATGTGGTTTATCTATACTACTGACCATGTATTTCATTAAAGTTTCTCTATAAAGCTTTTTTTGCTGACCAAATACTGAAATTGTGGCATAAGACATGTCTAATTGTAGAGATACCTACAATTTTGCTCCTTATGAGTGAGATAATAGCATTCCATACTTTGTAGGGATATCATCAACTACAATATCCATGACAATACTCTTCCCTAGGTATTGAACTAGAGTGACACACAAGTCTTTTATTAGGCCCAGGCATTTGACTTTACTAAAATCAAAAGAGAAAAGATCTTTGTATGGTCTAGCTATATCTAAATCCAGTGTCTCCATGATTGCTTTTGGCATTAAATTGTGAGATGCTTCTGAATCTAACATAGCATTATGTAATATTTGATCATGAATAGTCAAGCTAATGTAGAATGGAGGAATACCACTTTGTTCGTGTTTTCCATTTACCTCAGGACCAAATATTGACTCTAGTTGGTCATCATTTAGATTAACAGTCTTCTCCTTCATCTCTATTCAGTGTTTCAGTGATTTGGGCCTTGTAGGAATAATTTCTTATCAGTTCTGTTAAAGGAACTGATATTTTTAACTTGGCAATTTCATTTTGGATATTAAATGGAGTTTGTATTTTGCCTAACTGAATGACTTCCTCCTTGGCAATTGGAGTTTGTGTAGTTTTTTCTCTTTTATCTTCAGTTGGTAATTCAGTTTGTGTTTGGGTGTCTACTATTTTACTATTTTCAATTATTTGATTTGGAATAGCTTGGGAAGCGGTTGAAATATGAATAGATTTTGAAGCTTGAGGATTAGTTGATTTTTGGTCATCCTTTGAAGTTTTCACAGCAGCTGATTTTTGAATATCAGCTAAAGTTTTGACAGTAGTATCTGTGATGTCTACAATTTTTGGACTGGCTGCAATATTTGGAGTGAAAGTTTTTAGGGTTTCCCTAGAGAGAATTTGCAGCACTTTGGTTGCAGGAGCTCCCACTCTTTTCTTGGTTTGATTTCGCACAATTTTATTAGTAGGGGCTTCTGTGTTTTTCCTACTCCTAAGGTTATATTGCTTATGAACTTCATTAATGTCAAATTCTTAACCTTGTTTATAATCAAAGTGCTCTCCAGATTGTAAAAATAATTTTTGTAACATGCATAATTCTTGTTCTTCTTGGGTAAGAAAAATAGTATTACCATCATTTATTCCCATTAAGTTAATTTGAATGTCTTGATCTTCTTCATTTTGGTGAGAACTTTCAGCATAGTTTTCTTGGAAAGGTGGTCTAATCTGTTGATCAGGTGGCCCTTCTCTAGGTTTACCAGTGTTAGAATTCTTCCTAAAGTTTGGATTTATTATTTGAGGGCCTTGTTGTTGATTATCCCATTGTGGTTTTCTTTCCATAATTTCTAATCTATCCACTAACTTTTCTAAAATTTTAGCCAAAGTATATATCTTAACATCTGAAGTGGATGGTTCTTCCTTAATGGTTACCCTCCTCTCATTTTTCATTCTAGCTCTTTTAGCCAACAAGTTAGCTTCTACACTAACTGCATCACTCTGCATTTGTTCTAGAGTTGGAGGGTTTCTTTCTCTCAATTGGTAAGACATGTCAATGTCAAAACCATCAGGAAATTTGATTAGTGCCAAGTCCGGTGGAGGTTTGATATTTGTAGGGGTTTTCTTCCTTTCCCATCTTTTGATAAACAATCTATGGAAAGTAGAAAAATCAACAATATGCCCAGCAGGCAAACCTTCAAACCATTTCTTGACATCTCTTGCCAGCGTTTGTGCAAATAATCTCATTTGTACATCTTCTTCATCAATTTCATGTAATTCAAAGTAATCATTCATTTTATTTACATGTTGTTGTGTAGTATATTGACCAGTACCATCAAACGGAAAGATTTTACTCTGATAGTCTTGGGGCATGGCATGTACTTGAGTTGGTAAGGTCAAAGGAGAATATCTGACAGCCATGACTAAGATTCTAGCTTGGCTAGGAGGTAAAGTGGTAGTGCTTGAAGATGAGCTTGAATGGCTTACTGATGAGCTTGAAATATTTGGAGAAGGAAATAAAACTCTGGGTTGAAGAGGAAGCTTGGGGATGAATGATTCTATGGAATGAAGTGTAGTGGAAATAATAGATGAGGTGGTACTAAATAAAGATGAATTCACAGACTCTGGAGTAATGGTAGAAGGCTTAGGAGTAGCAACAATTAGGGCAGCTAATTCAACTAATTGTTGAAAATAAGCTTCATCTATGTGTCTTATCAAATTTGAGGTTAAAGCATCAAGTTTGTCAAAAGTGTCTAGAACATGTTGATCTAAATCAGGATGTATAGTATTCTTCTTTGATTCAATAAATTGAATAAAAGTAGGATCTATTATATTATCATGGATTGAAGTTTCAGATTTGGTATGAAACAATGAATGCTCAAATGGTAAATCAAATTGAAGATCCTCTAAGTTTGATAACTCTTTAGGAAGTGAATTTTCTTTGGTTAACTGACTAATGCTTTCTTGACTTTCTACTTTATTGTTTTTTCTCAAGATTTTGTCTAGATTATCAACAATTATAGCAAGGTTTGGATCTGGATGTGCCCTAGTATAGTATGTTCTTTTGGAAGCCAGAATTTTTTTTTTTTTTAATGAAACCTTTCAACAACCCTAAAATGGACTTAAGGTGAAAATATGAGGTTTAGGATTTCCTTTAAGGTTTATTAAACTAAGGACTGATTCCCCAGTATGGTCGCCACTATGTTATCACTCTAAAATTTCCCTAGGTTTGTCATGTCGTGTTTAAATAAATAATAGAGGTAACCACAAACCTACTTTTGAGATCAAGATCTAGCCTTCTTAATGCTCAGAAAGGTCTCTCTCTTAATGATTTAACTTTGTTGGATTAATTGATTTTAGGCTAGTTATTTAAGCTTGGCCGGTTTTTTATTTGATTTGGTGGTGGAATCACTAATTTAGATGGATAGATAAGTGTCTTTTTACCATTGGGCCATGGAGTCCAAATGTCAAGAAAACAAGACTGAATCAAATTCTAAAGATAGTGTTCATAGGGAAAGGTAGCTGAGTAATTTCAAATCTTTTAGACTGGATGGCAAAGAGGCTTTTTAATTTGCGTCAAGGAGTAGTCAAGGATTCCTCAAACTAGATAATGAAGGAAATGAAAGAGGTCAATCGAAACTAGGGAGCAATGACCAATTCCCTACTTTGGATATCAGAAGAAAAAATTAAAATGAATAACTGTTCAAAATAGAGTGTACTTAAACAAATTCTGAACTAAAATTCCAGTTATTTCATTCAAATTGGAAACACATGTATGTTTGTGAAATACTTAAGAAAATAACAATTTGAAAAATGAAAGATACTTCACTGAAGTGGCCCAACACATGAATCCTATAATGCAATGCTTTTATTACTCAATCCATTCTGCTGACTTGAAAATGTTTACAATAAACCCTCAGGTTTTAGATCAATGTAACTATAGAAATGTTCAGCAATCCACACTCTATACTTTGAATTATGAAGTATTTATACAGAGAATAGTTACAAAATATCCTAAACTGTTTTAGGAATTATTCAAGGACAATAAATATCTTCATGCAAGAAGATAGGGACACCTAGGAAACTAAAAGGCTAGCTATCCCTTCTTTTACTGATTTTGTTGTTTTATGCTTTGATCTTTTGTTGCTTTCTCTCCTTTGTTGTTTCTCTACGTTGGTTGTTCTTTTACTTTTCCTTTTGATTGATACTCTTTCATATGATACTCTTTGACTTAGCTGATATGCTGTTTTTTTTTACTACTTTGTATTCACTGTTAACCTTGCATTTTTACAGTAAATCATTTAACTTTCCCAAGTCTTTGTATTTGGTAACTTAATATTTACCATTCTTCTGTGGACTTCATCAGCTTTTGTGTATTTTGCAAAGGTGGGCTTGTTTACAAAACGATGTTTTACCTCATGTCGGAGGTAAAAGAGGTTCTCAAAAGTCTCGTAAAGGAACTTTCTTGTAGGCATCCCTTTCATGGAGGAACTCTTGGCTTGTTCCTTTTCCACTTCTCTTATTCTTTTATCATAGTCTTTATGTGGAATCAACCTGTCATTAATCACCAGTGGATTAGGTAGACCATGAACCTCAAAGTATCAAATTTGACCATGAACCTGGCTATTGCTTGCTCCATTGTATGGAATTTATCCTCAAGTTGTGTCATCAAGTTCCTCTTGGTGATTACCTTCTTCACTTCTACTATGGTCCCAGTTCTGTCAGCTATTCCAAGCTCTTGCAATTCATATTTATTCTTTGAGTTAAGGAACTAGATTATTCTTGACGCTTCTTCTGGCATATTTCCAAGTTCAACCCTAACCATTTGAATTACTTCACCAGCCTCTTTGACCAACTCATTTATCTCAAATATCACCTATATAGATGGCCAAATATCATTGAATGAGTCAATGATATTGGCCCATAAAAGTTGTTTTGCTTGGGCTAGTGGCTCTTTTAGTGTCAACTCCTTCTCTAAGTTATGTAACCTTTCACTCAACCTGTTTGTCTTCTGAACTTCATTCTTATGCATGATTTGAGCCAAATTATTCTCATCCTCTAGAATTTTCATTTGTTCCTTAAGTCTATTTATTTCAGTGGTTTGGATGAACATATCCTCCATGGCTTTAACCAGTTTACTTGCTTCATCACTAGGATGAGCTACTGCTGTTGAACTTGTTGCTGAAATAGTTGTTCGTGCAGTTGGAAGTGTTGTATCTAGTGGAGCTAATGGGGCCAATGAAGCTACCAAAGTAGAAGGAACTGTTGTAGTGACTGTAGGAATAGCAGTGGTAGTAGCTGTTTCAATGTTGGCCTATTTATCCTATATTAATTTGTCCATTTCATTCTCCATTTCTTTCAATTGAGCATTTAGTTGAAGAATGAGTTCCATCATCTCATCTTTCTGGCTTTGGCTCTCTAGAACTTCCTTGGTCTGGGGATGTTCTGAAGGAGGTAATTTTAGTTGTTTCTTCAAAGCAACAATGTCTTCATTTTTCTTCTTTATGAGCTTTTCTACAGCCTTGATGTCATTTGGATTATATCCAATCTCAATAACCAAGTCTTCTAGTGACTTGATTCTATTATCTTTTTCTTACGAAGATGCTTTCTCTAGCTTAAACTGTGTTGTGATGTTTTCTAGAGAATTTTGAGGTTTCTGAACACTCATGGCCTTATAGGTCATCGTTGAGTAGATCATTTCTCCTGCTTGCTTATGAAATTCAATTTGATCAATAGGGTGAACATCCCTGGCCAAAACTTCAAATTTTGTTTTCCTGTAGTCTGCTGATGACTTAGGCTGTTGGACTGTAGGTTGCAAAAAGGGTATTTGCATTTTACCAATTTTAATGTTAAAAGCTAACATTAATCTATTCTGATTGCTAGGAGTCTGTTTGAAATACTAGGAATATGTTTTAGCTTTTAATGTCTCATTTCTTAATTTGATCTCTTTATACTTCTCCTTTATGTCTTTTCCCTGTCCACCGGTTTGATTGATGATGAGACCTCTATGCTAAGATATTTTTGAATACTCTAGGTATTAGAGGTGGAAGGCTGATGAGTTTCCTCGGAAACTGCTGGAGTTGTCCTCTCTTTGACCTATGCATTTGTATCCATGATTTGAAGTGTTTTAATTGTTTCAACTATCTCTTCTTTCTCTTCTTGCTCATTTACAGGATTTAGCTTGGGCTTCTTCCTGTACATGATTTCAAATTTGTCATGTGTTGTATCTATGCTTGAGCAAGAACCCTCTTCCCTGATCCTTTTTGTATTTTTATCCTGCAGGGCTGGAGTATGCGAAATGGAACTAGTATCCATTTTTTTCTCCACATCTATCAAGGTGTTTTCCAACCACTCTGACTGGTTGGCATATTTTTCAATGTCTACCTTAGACTCATGCATAAAAGGGCTCGATTTGAATTTGAACCTTAGTTTGTTTATGACTCCTAAAGGGTCATACTGCCATTTAAAACTATTATTGAACTTCATTTCTTGTAAACACTTCTTTGCTTCTTCTTGAGCCTCCCTATTATTACAGATAAAAGGACAAAGCTGGTTTTTTTTATCTTGAACTATGTTTTCTTCCTAGTTGATAGGAAATTCACATCATCCGAGTTTATAATATGCCTGATATATTCTAATGCAAATATCCTCATGGGAAGATATCTGGGTAGCTTATAGGGAGTGAGTTGGCATCCATATATTCTAATTTTAGTTTGGTCCTAGAATAGATACCAGTCTCCTATTCCACTGTTTTTAGACAACTGCAAAACTCTTTTTATCTCATCACTGATCCTGGGTTGACTGCTACTGCTTAGCATATTTACAACTGGATGAACAAAGGAATCAATGAATTCTTTGTAACTAAAAACAATGGAATACTTTTGGATTAAGGGTGTCCAAAAAGATGTCTTATCTAGGATGGCCCTTAATGTCTAGCTTTTGGATGTTGACTTGAAAATTGTTTGACTGGAAATCTAGGAACATGTGGAACAATACTGAAAAATATTTAAATACTCTTTCATTTGGAAATATGGCCAATTCATCATGGATCATGTCTGACAAGAACAGGGAAAAATTGAAAATTTCAGCTGGAGGCTTGCCTGGGCAAAAAATAGAGAGAAAAGCATGTATAAGCTCATCTACATGATCATCAGTGATGTATCCTAGGATACAAGACAACATGGTTACAATTTGTCTAGCCCTCTCAGAGAAAATGGTGGCAGAGTATGGAGGACTATCTGTAGGAGTATGAGACTCTTCTAGGATGAAAGTCTGAAGGATTTGAGTCCTTTTGGGAAGGTCCAGCTTCAAGTAGAGTTCAAGTAGGTTTTCAATGGAAAATAGGGTTTCATTTGGGATTGGCTGGATTTGCAGCATTTGGTTTATTGACTTTAAAGTGATTGTAAACAAAATTTGTTGGTTAGGAGAGACTATGGATCTTTGGCTTGGGATATAGTAGAGTTGGCACATGTGGATGATTTTAGGGAACTATACCTGTGGGAACACGTATTTGGGAAAATTTGATTCCCATAGATGAATGTCATCATTTTGGTTCAGGAATTTGTCTTTACTCCAGCAGTGGAGTTTCAATAAATGGCTAAGGGAAACTGTGTCTTTGATTTGGAAATCTCTATCAGCCCATGGGAGATGGTCAACATCCAGGTGAGGGGTTTGCAGGGCTTTCTCATTTAGAATGCTTTGGGAAGCCATAATTTGGTTTATTCTATTGAATTGTTGTTTATCTAGCTTAAGGAATAAGCTCAAGACTTCTCAAATAGTGGGAAGGGTGAATATAGTCTGTAGAAAAGGGTTTCTTCAGATGCACAGTGGGCTTCTTTAGTTTGGAAAGGTTTTTAATTAATTCAATTAATTAACCTTTTATAATTATTGTGCTAAGCTTAAGTAGAGGGTCATTCTAGTTCTTTCAATAATACCTTGAAAAACGGAGATTTGGTGTGCAGACAGGGTTCTGTGGTAGCAGTGGAGGTTTCTGAGGCTTCAATTGTCTGTGTGCTTCTTCAATTTGTAATCTGCAGGGTCTTCAGGTTGTAAATGGGTAAAAAATGGTTGAGCAGAGTTCTCGAGCATTAGAGTTGGTTGACAAAGGTCTTTTACAACAAAATAAGAGTGAAAAGAGTGAAAAGGGGGATTTTTTGGTTTTTTAACCAACAGTGGCTAAATTTGGGCGCAGGATTAATAAATGAACAGTGGGCGGTTTCCTTTTACGTAGGGAGGTGGTTTTATGGCATATTGCACCGCTTTTGAGTGGAGGGTGGTATTTTTTGTGAGCAGATGATATAATGTGGGGTTGGCATGTAGAGAAAGGGTGCTCGAGCAAAACCATGAATCTCACGTGCTTTTGGGTTTTTAACTGTTAGACAATGGGAGCACGTGATATGAGTACGGGCCATCATATCTGGAGGTGAGCAATGAAAGGGATATCATGCAACGTTGTTGCAAGGGGTGAGTGGGGAGTGGGGTCGGGTTTTAATTACAATGAAATGTAATTAATTAAAGAGTAATTGTGGGATTTAACATATTGCAATGGGTTAATAAAATGAGGGACTCGAGAATAAATACACTAGGTATATAAGTTAAAATTGTGCCGGGGAGGGTTTTTTAATGGGGCCCAATACTTTATTTAAACTTAGGATAAGGGGTTTCAGTGGGTTTACTAGGGAAAATGAGATGAAGTAGGGAGAAAGGTAAAATGAAGGGGTAGAGATATTTTTACAAGGTGAAATGAAGAGGGAAGGGTCAAAATAAAGGGAAAGGGTTTTTTACAATGGAAATGTGTTAGAATAAGAGGAAATGAAAGGGAAGGGTCCTTTGGAATCAAGAAGGGGGAATTAGTGAAAGAAAATTAATGAACGGGTAATGGAGGGAAATTTAGACATGTAAGGGGTTTAGTGAAATGATAGGATATTGGTGAATGAGATTTAGTATTTAGGCCTAAAATCATATAGAACTTTTTAGGGTAAATACCCAATGTACTACACAAATTTTGTGAATATCCTCTTTCCTTTGATAGTTCCTCCTGCACATGAAACATAGGATTTAAGCATGATGAAGGTGCATTTGAGCTAGCAACCTTGTGCATTCCAAAACCTCTTCTACCTACCCTTTATTTACCCTAACATTTTTCTTCATTTATTGGGTGCATTTGAGCTTGCTGACCCTCTATTTCTTTTTCTTTTGATAAGCAAACTATCTAATTCTAACCTTATAACTTCCAATGGCTTAGATTAAACGGATGAGCTAAATATTATTCTCTACCTAACTACTGATCTTCCAAGATTAAACAATTTGTCTAGATCTTCATTCTCTATTTATCAACATGAAATTTAAAGCATTATTGAATCAAGATTAAACTATTTGACCATCATGGATTGTGGCATTTTTGACAAGCTGCACTCAAATTTTGCAAGGCAAGGTAAAAAGTAGTGGCATTTGAATTTGCATCACTTTTAGAATCTATTTTTATCTCTTTTTGGTGGGGTTCATATTTTATTTTCCTTTTTTTATCCTTTTCTTTTAGTCCTTTGAATTTTCTTTTAGGACTTACCCTCTTTACTTTTTTTATTTTTAATATGGGAAAACATTTTGTAGAAAGCAAAAGTATGTACAATATTATAAGACTAATCATAGCCAATTCAAAATTATGAATCCTATTATTATAGGACCCTAACAAATAGGACTTTGGTGTATCTTCTAAGGGGATTGTTGGCTTGATGGGTCTTGACCCAGGTTTAGCGTTAATTAGCCAAGTAAATCCCTACAGTACTGGCCCTTCGGCATCAATCCACGGAGTGCGAACTAAAGTCTCATCCGAAGCAGTATGGGGGGATGTAAAAACCAAGTTTCTGCACCCAGAGATGGTAGTGATGTCGTTTTATACCTTAAACCTTCCTTCGAGCAGGTCGATAAGCCTTTTAGGGCTTATATATATACTACTCTTAGTAGTCTTCTAGATCTTCGCGAAGGTCTATGATTGTCCTTTGTGTACCCCAGATAGGTGGATCAAACACTTAAGTGCCTCTATAACTACTCTTACTCCCGTAATTATCCAAATTAGCTTAAGTGTCTAATAACTTCAACATGCATTAAGATGATCTTCGTGTAAACAAATCTTCTTACTTGCATTCGTATAGTAAAGAAAAACATATGTATTCGCGCATCAATACAACATTGAAACATAAGCCCAGTATTCATCATAATATAGTCATATGCATTTATAACAGAAGTAAATAGATCATACACAGCTAATTCCAGAATAATTCTCTTTATTGATACTTCAGATCTTCTTTACAAACTCTGACGACCCTGTGCATACAGTTGCAGGGGTCCGTGCACTCAGTTGCGGACTTCTACCCTGGGCCTCTTTCCTACGCTAAGACTCTTTGCTTTTAGCTCTCACAGACCCATTACATTCATGAATGACCCAAAACATACCAAGACCTATCTGAACTATCTTAGACTCTTCTAAGACTCTCTTTTTATACAATCCCATGGTCCATGGACCATGGGTAGATCTCCTAAAGTTGACATGACTTACATAAACTAAGAGTGGAAACCCTTTATGACAGTTCACATCTTCGCACTCTACGACCACAAAATGCAGAGACTTTATACCTATTATACAAAATCTTGGGCTTTTAACCCCAAAATTAACCCTAGGGGACCCGTTCCTAATAATCCCCCAACACAAATATGGTGACTCGCCCTCGAGTCACTCTGTTGATGCGGTGATCTTGTCACGAAGACCTCCCAGCTCCACTTGTACCACAGCAAATTCAGTGGTGCTCTGCATCGTCACCTGCTTAAATTGTTCTACAAGATGCTCTGTGGCTGGTCCTACACTATCTTCCGTGATTTTTTGCTATGTTTCCTACAGGTTTTCCAACTTTCCTTCAATGGTGGCCGTGAGTACATAGGCTTCATCAACCAAGGCCCTAATTTAGCCTTTAGAGTGCCCTCTTTTTGTTATGTTGCATCCACCTGTTCCTACAGTGCCTTTGCTTCCTGAAACTTTTCCAACCTCTGTGTGATGGCAATGGTGCGCACCGTCACTTTGACCTCGTCGTACCTCTGCTACAATTCCCTTGCCTCAGTCTCTAATCTCTGCAGGTTGGATTTCCTTGCAAACAAGTAACTACTTCGAGTGACTGCTCGAAGAGCTTAGTGCGATCCTTCACTGTGGCATCTACTACTGCAATTGCATCTTTGACAACTACCTTGCATCGCTGTTTGACTTCTGGTGGAGTCAAACACTAGGTCTTCAACTCAAGTTCTGTGATCTTAAGGTTCAGCTCAAACTGAACCTTAGCTAGCTTTGTCATTGAATCGCGCACACCTATAGTGAGCTTCTGAATTCTGGCATCGACCAGCACATCTTTTGGGATATGTAGCTTCAGAACGGTTTTGTATGCTTCAGCTACCACGATTGTGGTGCACTCATTCTTGAATCTCCTGAATCTTCTTAAGGAGATCAATCGCAGAAGTATTTTCTACAAACATCTGGGCATTTTTAACCTTCTGTTTGCTGATCACATTCAATGTGCGCTACTCTCAAGCCTGAATTTCTGTGATCACACCTGCCTGTAAAGTGTGAAGGGCTTCACTTGGAAGCATATCCAAGTCCAACCCAACCTTCTTGAGAGCGCTGATAGTAACCCTATTAGCTTCTGCTTCTGCAGTCAAAGCTCCATCCAGCAAAGCGACAGCTCGGGGATCCAAGGAGCGGATCATCTCGGCTGCTTCAGAGATCCTTGGCGCCAAACTAGTCAATGCCGCATTGCCCTGCCTGACACCGATCTGTAGTTGAGTAGTTTGGATTTGCAGCTGGTGCAGACCCATCTGAATGGCACCCAATGCTTTCTTCTTCTACTGCTCAAACTACTACAGCAGCTCCGCGGTTGCATCCTGTACTTTATATCTGATGTCGTCCAATTCACCTTCTGTCAAGGTGATTGGCATGAGTGATGATTTACTGGCCTTCGACTTCTTCCACGACCTTTCTTTTTCTTGCTCCCGAGTGCACTTTATTTGGAACAGAGCACTCTCCTGGTCTCCACCACCTTGCTATGATTGTTGCTCTTCTTCCTCCTTTTGCAGCGAAGGAGACTTCTAACTTCTATCAGAGTCACGCTCTTCCTCTTCTTCCTTCTCTTCTGCCTACTCCTTAGCAGCATGCTCTGCTTTAGCTTTTTTCTTAGCCTCCTTTTTCTCCTATCAGCCAACTACTACATCTTCAACCAGGCCTCTTCCTTCTTCTGCTTTGTGGCGAACTCACTAGACCCGGTTGACAAATCTAAGGCCATGCACCACTCTATTGGCCAATGCTCTAGGACCGCTATTTTTGCATCATCTGTTGTTAGGTATGGAAGATCATACCATTTCTGGTCGGGGTCCTTTCACACTCTGAGGGAAATGTAGTGTAAATCTGCCTTGAACTCCACATACCTTGACAACTTCTTAAAGACAGTTAGTGACAACCTCGACCTATGGTTGGTTGCCGTGTGGATGCTTGCCTTGATTAGAACCCAAAAGATCTTACTGTACTTGACCCTTTCGGGGTTCTTTGTAGCCCATAGTGATGCAAACTTCACTGCTTCTAGTAGATCTAAGGTGATGAGAGGAAACTAGATATCCTCTGGTAATTCCCACGGAACCAGTACAATTGAGAGTAAAATCCAAGTATAATGGAAGGTCTTACTATGGTCTTGTGCTTCTCTGCAGTTCGCGAGAAAATCATTACAGAGGTAGTGCACCAAATTAAATTGTATGCCTTTCGCCCACTGAGGCACCAATGACACAATCGGTGCTGACACCTCATCTGCGTGACACTTTCTCATGATCTTCCCAGCCAAAATCTAGGTGGCTACCTTAACAGTGGGGTCGGTTATGCTGGAGATTTTGTAGCCGCACAATTTCTTGACAAGCTTGAACTTTTCCTTCATTCTTTCAGTGAGGTCGCGCTCACCCACCTTTCTACCAAATTCCTTGGCCAGATTCAACCTTGAGTGTGGTAGCAAGGTGATCCTATGGATTAACATATCCATGATTGGTATTGGTTCTCCCAACCGCAGGAACCCATTGTGTACCAAGCATAGAAATTGTTTAATCACCATCAAAATTATGGACGCACGGTTGTAAAGTGGCACCCTTAGCAGGTTCAACAGTCCAACCTCATCCACCCCTCTAATCCACTTCCTCGGATCCAATGCAGTGACACCAAAATCTTTATAGAAAACGCGTGTCATAAATGTATCAGCCGCGAAGTGGGGAAATCGATCTGTGTATGCCAATTCCTAATCCTATAGCTTGAGATGGGGGATGTGCGCCAAGCACGGGCCTTCAAATGTGATATGGTCTAGCAACAATGGGGTATTCAGCATAAAGTTTCCCTCATCCGGGTCCTTAGGGACCTTCACCTTACCCTGGCATGCAGGTATGTATTTCGTTAACTTGGAAATAGGGTCTACGCCCTTAATGTCAATATCCTTTGTGCCCATGCCAGTTTTTTCCATGCCCTCATCAGATTCTAGGTCTACCACCTTGCCCTTCTCCTGTGTGGTAGGTTTCTCTTTCTTCTAGTGCTTTCTCGGCGACTCGCACACTGACTATGCTGCTTTCTTCTTATCCTTCTTTGTCTTTGGATCCTCTCTAGTTGGCGTAGGCCTCGGCCTGGGCGACCTCAAAGATTTTCATACCATTGCGGGTACTTCCACAATCATGACCTTAGGGGTAGCTCCCTCAGAGGCCATTGATCCTCTAGCACTTGCGGTTTCTACGAGCGCCAACATGAGGTTAGTAAGAAGCTCCTGGGTTACTTTAGGAAAACTGTTAAACACAGCACTGGCCGCCAAAGCGTAAAAATCTCAGGGTTCATGCACAATTGATAGCTCGACACCTAAATTCTCAAAATGCAAAGTGTTTTTTGCTGGACGACCATTTGTAATTTATAGGAAAATTCAGATTCAAATCCGACCGTTCCCCCAAAAATCGGCTCATAAGTCCTATATTGGCTGTATATTTTCAAAGATCTCGTACTTAAATTCTGACTTAAATGCTGCCCCCCTGCTCCACTTAGTTGTTTTCTCACTATCAAATCATGAACAGTGACTATAACGGTCACTTTCTGGTTTCCCTGCGTGGTCTCTCCATCAATAGCAAAACTCCTCTCACTCTTCTGCTGATATTGTGACGATCCTTCTTTCCACGCAGTCCCTTCATTGCGCAGCTCTATAACCCAAGCAATGTAGTTTATAATCCTGCACCTCCTTTCAACTTCTTGGAGCACAAAGACTGTGCTTCCACCATATAGTCATCTGTCTAGATCCCTGGTGTATTGCTTCAATCGGTTGCCATTTACTTTCCTTGGAAATGGATCCCCATTCAATTTCACTAGTTGAACTGATAACCAACGGTAATCTCCTTAATGACATATTGCCCCAACCAATGCATCCAAAATTTTCCTAGAAATTGATCAAAATTGTTGCCATATAATAAAGCCAAATCATTTAGCTTGAAGGTGCGTAGTTTGATGTGTCGATTGTGCCATGCCTTTTTGTGCTCCTTTTGAACTTGTTGATGGAATCCAGCCAAAAATCTATCTTCTTCAAGTTCTGTTAGTTGCAAGAGCCTCTCTTCTAGGGCTCAGTGATCCACCATTCCTGTGAATGCTACTATACACAGAATAGGTACAATGTACTCCATCGGCATCACAACTTCTACGCCATAAACTAACCTAAATAGTGTTTGTCTAGTCAGGTTTTTGCAAGTCGTTCTGTAAGCCCATAGCACCGCAGGTACATGCACATCCCAATAAGACTCTTCTATTGGTTCAATAATACCCATCACAGGCATTTTATCCAACTCTAAGTGGACCCTTTCTTTATACTTTGGATTGAGTCAGTAAGGCCTGTACTTGATCGACTTTGCATCCGGTTTAAATGTAATTTTCATAACTCCCAGGTCCCTTATTATCCCCTTTAAGTCTAAGAAGTTCGTAGGGAACAAGTCCTAGTATTCATGAAGCAATTTCGTGACCTTATCTACTATTGCATCATCCCAGTAGTCCCTAATATTTGCAAATTTTGGCTCTGCCTTTGTTCCAATGTTCACTTGTCTTGTTTTTAGTGGCGTGATGATATATGGATTCTCAATTTGCGGTCCTTCAACTTCATAGTGACCTTCAGTCTCTGGGATATTAATGTTCCTGGGGTCCTCATCCTCTTCTTCGACAGTCACATTGTAGCACTCCAATGCATGGTGCAACTAGGTGGTCCAATCCAGTTGAATTAAGTCCAAGGGATACTGCAGTACTCTGAAGATTGTTTCCTTGACTTCCTATAATGCCTCATCAATACATTTAAATCCATACTCAAAGATAAACGTCGTCAAGAACCCCTGTTGGAAAACATCCCATTCTTCAGTGCCATGGTGGAGCTCTGTTTCCAAGTACCAGTTCATCAGTATTACATCCAAAGTATGAAAACACAGATACACCCATTCAAGTTGAGGCTTTGCTCCATAAACCTTAGTCCATTTTTCTAGGTGATTGCGCAGATCATCCCTTCCATCATATTTCTCTATTAGCCGCACTTGTGGGTGACCAAACCGTAATCTCATCATCTTTCTGTACATGCGCCAATCATCAAATTTGTCTTTGTGCATACCCCACCATCTTGCAGGCATAGCACGTAATGCCCAATCCAAGGCGTGGAATTGATGCTTCTTTGGAACTTCCCTTTCGAATGCATCTAAACATTTATCAACATCAGTTAAACCATCATAGTAAGGTAGACTTCTTACCTCTAACGATACACAATGCAACAACTTGGTCATCATATTACAACACAGTGTAGACACTTCATGCAATCGGTTCTTCCAGTGCTCCAACTCCTCATCTGAATCTGATGTGAAGGAACTTTTGTGGTCCCAGGCAATGCGTCCCTCTACTGTCGGATTCATGCAATCCTGATCTTGCACCGTTATCTTATAAATCTGGTCCAAATCATCATCTCTTTCACAATTTTGGACCAGTTCAATGTAGCGTGGTCCTTCTATAGGGTCTAGGGGTACTACTATGTGGAGCGATTTATTCTCAAATATCATCTTCTGCTTCTTCAAATTGATTACCCCATTCATGTTAGGGGGCCAATCGATCCCAAGGAGTGTAGGGTAGGGATTGTTGTCATCCACAATCTCTATCACTTCAAAATCAGCCAACGCACTTGCACCCTCAATATCAACTATCACTTCGTGCAATCTTCCCATGGGGATGATCTTCTATTGATTTTCCATTCTTAATTGAATCAGAGACCACAGTAGCACAGGTCTCCCCATCCTCTCCCACGTCTGTTTAGGAAAAACATTCACGTCCGATCCCAGATCCAGAATAACTTGAACCATCTCATATTCTCCTATTTGTGTGGTGAGCCTCATCTCATGCCCCGTTCTTGCCTTATGCTTACCAATCTTCATGACTATGCGTGATCCGTTAGGAGCGTTTTCTTTTATGGCACACTTATTTATCAGATCTTGCAGTCCTTTCACAACCTTTCTATCATGCAACGGCTTCATACAAGTCTCTGCAAAAGTAGTAAGCATGGAGGGGTCCTTCTCTTCAGCTGGCTTATCCTGACTTCCTGAGGTAGAGGCCTCAGGGAAGCTTTTCTTTGCTTCCATAAATGTTTCCCGTGCGCACTCTAGATCAAACCTAATCTCCTTTTCTGGAGCTTTGCAAATCCATTCACTTTCTTTAGGCTGCTTCCCCTTATCTTTGCCAGTCGTCATTTCACTCTGCAGCACAATATTTACCTTAGGATCCTCTTCGCAAGGCTCAGCCCTCATCATCTGCAGGTTTTGAGTCGGCTACTGAGGCTGTGCCCCCTTTTCGTGTATCTTAGCCAATAATATAGGGGAATCCTCTGTCTCATGGTCAAACTGAGTACAATATTGGTATGACAAACGTATCAGGTTCATATAGTCTCATGCATAGTGTCCTGGTCCTCCACAGTTGTAACATATGACCTGTCCTCGACCTCTACCAGGTCCTCCTCCACCTTGGCCTCGTCCACACCCCTAATATTCGCCTCGCACATCCCCAGCACCTTGGTCTGGAGGATGAGTTTCTGCCTACACCTTATATGTGGGTGTTCTATCCATCATTAGCTCATAGCTACAACAATTACACTCATCATGACCCATCGATTGACAGAAGTTGCAGAATAGTTGTTGCAGTGTCTGTACAAATTTTTGTAGCAAATGGCAATTATTTGTTTCATGTTTTCCAGCTACCTGACAGATAGCACACCATAGCATAGGACCTGTACTTGGTCCTGCTTGAGCTTCCAATCTCAGAGACATCAGTCCCCCTGCTGCAACATAATTCATGAAGACAGGACAATGATCTTTGTCATGCCCCTGATTTTTGCACTTCAGGCACAAAAATTCTTCACGCACCTCTAGCTGAATTGTTCTATCATTCTTAAGACTATGAAATTCTAGGTACAGGTTCTGCAACTGTGCGTGAATCTACTGAACCCCTAAATTAGCATCTTGCATTGTTGCCTCGTACAATCTCATTGCAATCTCCAGGGCTTCCACCTGGGTTCCAATATTTTGTTGTGACAAAGCAACACTTAGATTAGGTAGGAGTGAAACCACAAACCATTCGCGTTGCTGCCCATCCGTAAGATTCATGTTGGCTTCATGGGTTGTGCACTTCAACCTTTGATCCAAATCCCAAGGTGTCTCACCAGGCTTCATCATGGTCTCCTTGAATCCCACAATTGATTGAGCTTCAGAATTGGGCCTACTGAATTCATTATTCAGTGTGGCCTGGATATATGCTAATGAAGCCATCAGATTATTCGTGCAGTACTTAATGTACCATGTTAGCGCGCATTCCTGAAAAGTAGTAACCAATGTTGTTTTCTTCATCTAATCATCTGTAATACCCTAAGGTTCCCATAAAGCCTTCGCGACGAACCAAAATTGGTATGGGTCCTCAATTCCCGACCCCTTGAACATAAGAAATCTCATTAAATTTGCCATATTGGATGGTGATGGAGGTGGCAGTGGTGTGGGTGAAGGCGTATGTGGTAGAGGTGAAGGTGGAGGTGGTGTGGGTGGGTGGGGTATTCGTGGGAACCCTTGTCTTATCAGTTGAAAAATTCTCTATGGAGAAGCCTGTGCTGCTTCCTCGTCATCACTCAGAGAAGGTCCACAGCGGGCTATATTCAGGGCCTATTTTCCCTCTATCCCTGAAGATCTTTCCACTTCATATAGCTCCAAACATCAAGGTAACTACATAACCCACTTTTCACACAAGGGCATCTTAATCCAAGTATTTAAAGACCTTAAATACTTACCTTGTGGTCCCTTGAAGAAGCGGCGCTCTACTTCATTGTAACTGACTGAAGTATTGATCGAGAACTCTATCACAAATCTTTCTATTATACCATCAAGCTAATGATCAACAACGCATGTGATATTATCTTCAGAGGCTTCCAATCTTCGCACTAATTCCTAGGTCCAAACTATCGGACCATCAAGCATCCACCTTCCTTAGCCATTTGCCAATTTTTCTATCCACTCGTATAATTCAACCGGGAAGGAATAGAAGAAGATTTTGTGTATCTCTGTGTACATATATCTTTCCAACCACTGTTCTTTCAATAATCACAGATTCTTGTTCCCTTGCACTGTGAATTCATGGATCTTTCTATCCAACCAGTCTCCGATCTCCTTCTTAGTTAGATTCTAGTGATGCAACATCACACATCTCGTTATACAGATCCCAGTCCAGACAACAGAACCATTTGTTCACTTTATGGGCCTTGTCCCAATTTTAGCGTTAATTAGCCAAGCAAATCCCTACACTACTAACCCTTTCAACATCAATCCGTAGAGTGTAGAGTGAAGTATCACCTGAAGCAGTATGGGGGAATGAAGGAACCATGTTTTCGCACCCAGAGATGGTAGCGATGTCATTTTATACCCTAAAACTTCCTTCACGTAGGTCGATAAGCCTTTTAGGGCTTATCAATATACTCCTCTTAGTTGTCTTCTAGACCTTCGCAAAGGTCTACCATTGTCTTTCGCATACCCTCAATAGGCAAATCAGACATTTATGCGCCTCTATAACTACTCTTACTCTCGTAATTACCCAGATTAGCTTAAGTATCTGATAACTTCAACATGCATTAAGATGATATTCGTGTAAACATATATCCTTACTTGTGTTCGTATAACAAAGCAAAACATATAGATTTGCGCATCAATATATGGATTTGCACATCAATACAACATTAAAACATAAACCCAATATTCATCATAAAATAATCATATGCATTTATAGCAGAAGTAAAATAGATCATACGCAGATAATTCCATAATAATTCTCTTTATTGATACTTCAAATCTTCTTTACCAACTCTGACCACCCTGCGTACACAGTTGCAGGGGTTCGTGCACTTAGCTGCAGATTTCTACCCTAGGTCTCTGTGCACATAGTTGCAGAGCCACTTTCCTATGCTAAGACTCTTCACTCTTAGCTCTCACAGACCTGTTACATTCATCAATGACCCAGAACATACCAAGACCTATCTGAACTACCTTAGTCTCTTCTAAGACTCTCTTTTTAGACAGTCCCATGGTCTGTGGACCATGGGTAAGTCTCCTAAATCCGACATGAATTACATAAACTAAGGGTAGAAACCCTTTATGACACTTCACATCTTCGTGCTTTGTGACCACAAAATGCAGAGACTTTATACCTCTTATACAAAACTTAGGTTTTCTGACCCAAAACTTGGGATTTTAACCCCAAAATTGACCCTAGGGGTCTCGTTCCCAACAGGGATACAACAAGAAGCATCCAAAGACCTGGGATGAAAATCTGGTATATATACAAGATTCTTACAATAGAGCAGTCCACACTTCTATAGGAAAGTCCCAGTTTGAGACTTTTTTTAGATATTTTCCACTTTCACCTTTGGATATTGCATATGGGAAGCAAGGAGGAGTGAGAAAAGATCTTACAGAAGATGCTTTGAGGCATGAAAAATTTATAGAGAAGATTAGGCAGGTCCATCTACACGTACAAGACACACTACAAAATTTTCAGGAGAAGTATAAGGCCATGCATGATCAATACAGAACATAGAAATTATTCAAGGTGGGAGATAAGTTATGGCTACTGTTGAACAAAGAGAGCATGCAGGGGCCTAGTAAGGAAATAAAGGATCTAAGGTATGGACCGTTTGAGATACTAGAAAAAGTGGGTGATAATGCTTATCGACTCAGTTTACCACCATATATGATTATTTACTTAGTTGTGAATGTGGAGAATTTAAAACTCTATGAGCCTTCCATGCTAGATTAGGAAGAGGAATAGTTTCTACCTTTTGTGGAGGATTTGGCACTAGATGCTCAAGTAGAGTTAACAGAAGATACAACTTTTCAGAATACTTCTATAGCTACAATATAGGGGCAACATGACCTTTGGCAGATTTGGTTGAAGGGCAACTTCCAAGCAAAGCTAAATGATACATGAGAGAGAAGGTGGAGGAAACATTTCCTCACCTCATTTATTAGAAGCTTTTGGGGACCAAAATCCTCCCAAAATGGAGAGGTGTGATCTATATTCGATCATTATATTATATTTCATCCATCTTTATTCATTCAGAGTTGAAAAAGTGGAGGAATCAGCTCACAGGGCTATTTTTACTGGTGGGACTCAATTTGGCGAAACAGGGTCTTAAACCTTCTCGGAGAGTTTTGAGGTGCTTAGTATTTAGCTCAAAATTCAAGGTTCTCAGAATGGCTCAAAACTTGAACAGCTGCGCCCGTCTCGAAAAATTGGTCCTAATGCAACTCGTTTCACTGAAAACCGAGTTCTTATGAGGAAGTTATTGAGTTCTGTTCGCTTTGCTAAATAAGTGAAATTTGCAAAAAGAAAAGCCTAGTCACTCCACAATCAGAAGTTCATACTGCTGACGTGGCAAGTGACTAGGCAGGGTCAACTTTGGTCAACATTCAATCATTCTTTGCCAAGTGTCATAGTGTGATTGGTTACAATTTGGTGATGTGGTAGGTGCGTTGGCACAATTTGATTGGTTAATTTTGGGACAATGAGAGAATGCCATGTGGCAAGCCTGGAGGCCAACATTTGGCACTTCCTAGTGGCCTAGGTAGAGGGCATAGTTCAACAAAAAATTTTGGAGGCGTCGGGGTTCAACCCTGCAACCTCCCCTCCGTGACCAAAGCCTTCTACCAAATCCACTACATTGGTTCTTAACCTCTATAGTGCACCGGTTATATTTAAACTTTACAAGGTTCAGGGTTGTCGGTTAGGGCGGCCATCCCGCAAGCCAATCCTCCCCATGTGAACACACCATAGTTAACACCAAACCATCATATCAATCGATGGACAACACAATGAAACTGTGATGGTTAACATGCCATGTGAACGCTCTAGTGGTTTGGTTAACATAACCACATGGCTAACCTCTGGTGGGTCCAATGCAAACCACACCATGATGGTTAAGGTTTGTCATGTGACACCACGCAGAAACCGGCAAGTCAAGGTTATGGTTTCATAAACGTTGGGGAAAACCGTGCCAGAAAACCGTCGCATGTGTCCTTTTATCACTTATTAAACAATTCCTAAATTGTTCACATTAGTTTTATTGTGAAGGTTAGGTGTTAGTCCTGGTTTAGTCCTTCCATGTTTTAGTGTCTAAGTCCTAGGAGTCTTGGTGGTATGGTTAAATAAAGGTCAACTATCCGCTCTCATTCATCATTGGTCTCATAACTCACATAGTTTCCATGTATCAAATTTGTTTCAAGGTTTTTATGTGTTACGAAACTGTCTAGGAGATTTTGTAGCGCATAAGCCCAGTCTAGGAGTTTTCATAGTGCAAAACCCAGATTTTGCACTGGCTGTGCTACGAAATCGAGGATTCGTGCGGATCCGTAGCAAAGCTTGTTCAGCTATCATATCTATCAAAATCCGTTATGTTTACATCATCAGTTGTCAGCTTATACACTTCGCCTATCATGTCCAACCACTTATCCTCATCATTAGAGTCGTTAGGTGCCTTAGTACGCTCAGGTTGCAAGTTCCAAGAAGAGCCATGTATTCAAAGTCATGATTTGTGTTTGGGTTCATGCGTGGGGAACAAATTGTCAAGCGTTCAATTTGAATTCATTGAAGATAAAGCGAGGCTGTTTTCAAGTGAGGCAACTTTCAAGAGAGGCAGTGATCGAAGATTGAGATAGTGCCAGTCTTTCAAATTTTCATTCCGCTGGAATTTCATGGAGGGATCTGCAAAAAGAAAAGAGCATAGGTCAGGGAGATGTTTGAGGAATGAACCTAAGGGTTTAGATAACATCCCAAAGAATAATGAAGTTGAACAAGCCTTCAAACAGGTTGGCTGTTGGAGGTTTTTTGAAAAACTTCAAGGAGGCCACATGCAAGTCACCAAGGAATTTGCTTTAAACTTCACAGGAGTGAATTCAAAAGTTGGGGTGCTTGAATTGCCAATATCTCCAGAGGTTATATCTACAGTCACTGAGATTCCAAGGGGACAAGAAAAATGGTTTAAAAATTTCAATTTTGATATGACCCCCTGCAAGGAATTTCTGAAACCGGAGTTCATTGATTCAAACTTAAACAAGTCAGTGCCTAGAAGTTTTATCAAAGACTCATATGCTAATCTACTTACATGCATATAGAGGTACTTCACCTACGAAGGGAGGTATCATAAGGTGTATTCTTATCACTTCAAGCTTTTGCTTCATTTCAGTGGGAAGATATCGCTTGATTTGGCTTTCTACTTGTTTCGTAGCCTAGGCAAAATGTGCGACAAGGTGCAGTTAAAGAAGGAAGCCTATGAGACCTCATTGTTTCATCATGGCTTAGTCAAATTGATCGTTTTGCATGAGCTCCAGAAAATAAACAGGGAATGGTCCGTGTTCATGTTTATGTCTGGCTTTAAAAATGAAATTGGTCTCAGCCCTCAGGCTACCAAGAGTTCTCCACCAGCAGCTAGTCATCGTGCAGAAACAAGATCCAGGAGAGTTGTAAAATTGAAGGCTAGGAAACAGGTAAAGGAGCCCGCCAAACCACTGGTAATCCAAGACACACCCCAAGAGTCCCAGAAAGAGAAAACTCAGATCAAAGAAGGTATACATGAATCATCTACAGGGGAAGTAGTCCAGAGAAGAATAACCAGGAGCCAGCTAGCTAAAGAAAAAGGCAAGACAATAGTTACTGAGGAAAGCCTGGTTTCGAAAGGAACACTGAATGACTTACTACAAGCTATTGATATTGAAGAATCTCCTCTGGTCCAAGCATACTTGATAGAGTCAGGTAAAGACAAAACCAAAAATATCAAAGCCTCGAAAAAGCTCAAATTTGATGATTAGGTTTCTAAATTTGTCTTTAAGCCAAGAAGAACTATGACGAGGCATTCAAAGCAGGTACCCGAAGCCAGTGAAATAGAGGAGATAGAAAAATCTCGTGAAGGACCGGTGACTTCATCAGAAACATTATCTTAGCTGCATAAAAACGATAGTGGTAAGGCAGCTATCTCTCAAGAGAAATATAATGTTCAAGAGTCAAAAAAGAAATTGGAGTTAACAAATCTTGAAATTGCTAAACTAAAGAAAATCTCAAGGAAACATGCACTCAAGGAAGCTCATTTTAATAAAATGGAGGCACTATGGGAAGACAAAACGATTTCAATACCAGAGGTGGTCGACTGTCATGCTCAATACTACACCTGGTCAGTCCCTGCAATAAAGGAAGCGAAATACATCAGAAAAATCAATACAAGACTAAGAGTTGGGATCAGAATGATGAAGAGGCAAATCAAGGATTTGAATATACAACTAAGCCAGCGAGAAGGATTTCCTTAGCCAAGAAAATCCCACAGCAAGTAATGCTAAGTCCTAAATTTTGATAATTTACCTTTTTGAAGTTTTCCTTGGAGAATGATATCTCTACATTCAGTTTTGAACAGTTTCAGGGCAGATGAAAAGAAAATTCAAGGAAAAGAAAAGCTCAAAACAATCAAATTTTGGCATTAAAACTATTTTTTGTGATTACACAGCAGTTTCGTAGCGTGCTACAAAACTGCTGTAGATGATGCCTAATGCACAGCAGTTTCGTAGCGCGCTACGAAACTACTGTAGCTGCATAATATAACTCGGTCTACCAATTTTGAGTGACCAAGGGGAAATATTTTTGAAAGGGAGTTTCAGAAAAGGATCATTTACAAAGTGTAATCATCCAGCAAGGGCAAAACAAGCGGAGGAAAGATATATATGAACTCTAAGCTATTTGTTATAAAAATGATCACAGCTAGTATTGTTCATGATATTTCAAACAACTTTGAAGAGGTTCTGTTTTCACACATGTATGTGGGAAAGGTCTACAGTACATGAAGAACATGGTAGTCCAATACATTTTGTGTAATCAAAGAAGAACAGCATGGATAATTGATTTCGAATATCCTTGAGGAGACCAAAAGCAGAAAAATGGTGGCAGTTTCCTACTTTCCAGGAGCAGTAAAGAGATAAGACATTAAGGGCTAGTAAGGAGTTTTAAACATCCACCAAAGCTAAACTGAAGGACACCATTTGTCAGAGAACGAGTTTTGATTGTAATAAATGCTATTACTCACATGATGTGGAGTTATACTCCTAATTGTCTTAGGTCTCTAGAACTTCCAGTTAACAGTTACTTGCATTTAATAGTTAGTTTAAAGTGTTAATAGGTGTCATAATAGAAAGAATTCGAGTTCCCCTCATGCTGGAGGAGGAATATCAGTTATTTAAAGAGCTCTATATATAGCAGAACATCTGATGCACACCAGGGGGTTGGAAAATTATTCAGAAAAGCTCTGATATTGTGCTTTGTATAAAGACTTTGTTTTTAGTAATACAGTATTTGGCTTTGCTTCTCAGGAATCAGAAGGAATTCAATGTTTTGAAAGTCTTGTATTGTCTTCTTCCTGTTATCTACAGTGGTATGAATGTGTGATTACTTAGAAATCACTAACAATGCTCTAGTTTCCTTCATGCATTTGTAAACTGTATTGGTCCTACGTGTATCTGGTGTCTTCTACATATGTTGGATTCTAAATGCCCTGACTTCTATGTAAAGCTAACCTTACTGTCAATACTGAAGCATATCTGACTCCATAAGCCCAATGGATACTTTCTAATTGTGTTTCAACCTCTTATACTTGTTCATTTGTTTCATAGAGTTAGCCATCTTATTCATTATCCAAATCTTTAATCTTGTGAGAGAGCCCTCTCAGGTTGGGGAGGCTAAGCCTCAACCTAAAGTAGGTTTGAAAGAGTTACACAAGGTCTGCTTGGTCAGTAGCCTATCTGGGCTAGGTTTTTTGATAACATGTCCGCTCCTCCAAATCTGGCAACAGTTAAGGTTAGCCCTAATTGCGCAGTTATCATGGTAATTACGGATTAGTAGATAATTAAACTTGTTTAATACTTAATTAAATTCAAGTTTAAAACAATGGATTTTTGGTGGACTCCTCTATTTTTGGGCTTGCCCCCAAATTTCACTTCCCTAACTAGAGTTCTTCCAGATTTGGAGGAGAAATTGTAGGGAAAAACTGTTTGAGCCATAACTGGAGCATTTTTCGACCAAATTGAGCTCAGGAAAAGTTTTTCCTAGCTAATTTCGACATTCTAAACACATTGGTGCATGTATCAAGAACAATAGATCTTTGTAAACAACATTTTTTCCATGTTGAGCTAATATAGAGGCCCAAGCCATGGAAGCTGGACCAAGGAGATGTAGCCCAGGAGGGGTGAACTCCTTCATCAAAACATTGTGTTAAAGTGTTCAATTGGTGTTTTTCTGTACTTTTTATTGTTGTTGTTCAACATTGTTCTTTTAATCTATTTTTCTCATGAATGTCACATTAAACTTGATGAAATTTACATGTTTCAATTACCAAACAATCTAAGGAAATCTATGCATAGGAAGCAATGAACAAGCATATGTTTATAAATCTGTAATTGAAATTAGCACAAAAAAACTAACATTCAATAACAGATCAAGTTGGTATCAGAGCAAAGGTTTATTTGTTTGATCACCTGATTTTTGTGCAAGTAGGGTTTTAATGGTTGAAAAATTGTGATGCTTACAAGGTTAAAGTTGTAGAGAGGAGAAGGGAAATTTTTGGTTGCAACTCCTAAGGTAATGCCCAGAAGGAGGAGAACCACAAGGCCATAATATCCACCACCCAAAGTTCCAATTTCAGCTACACTTGAAACACCTCAAGTTTTTCCTTCAATTGAGATTGAAGAGGTACAAGAAATACCAATTTTTGAGCCTGAATCCATAGCCATTATGTCTGGAAAAAGAGAGCCTAAAGGTCCTTCAGAAGAGGAAGAATTCAAGAAATCTTTCTACACATTAACTGATATGGTTAAAGTCCTCTATGAAGAGAGGAACACTAGAATGATTGGAGATATTTCTAAACCTCCACATGGAGAAGGAAGCTCAGGAGACAAAAAAGATGATAAGAAGGATTCCAAGGGTAATGGAGGGAAGCCACCTCCATCTCCACCATATTCATCATCTTCCTCATCATCTTCATCATCCTCAACATCTCCAACATCTTCCACTTCCACCACCAAAACTGTCCATACTCGTTCCCAAACCTCAAAAGGAAAAACTCTCTTACTCAAATTGGACATTAACTTTAAACTTCCCATGTACAATGGTGAAGTGAATGCAAAAAAGTTAGACAATTAGATTTTACAATCGAAGGTATACTACAGAATTCAAAACCTTCAAGAAGATGACATAAAGCTCCAGTTGGCTTCATTGAGGGTCGAAGGAGCAACATTAGTCTAGTGGGAAGCAAAGACTCAAGAGGAAATGCAAATTCATGGTAAGATATCCATTTCTTGGGTTGAATTTTTTTCTGCAATTAAAAGACAACTTTACCCTTTAGCCTATATGAAAAAAGCCATTATGAGTTGGCAAAATTTTAGGCAGCTCAAAGGCCAAATAGTCCAAGACTATACCCAAGAGTTTAGAAAGAGGGCTTTGTTGTTAGGAGTAAACTTGAATCCCCAAGATACATTGTTGAAATATATTGGGGGTTTACATACCTATTTGAAACATACTATCCATATGTTCAATCCAAGCAATTTGGATGAGGTATGTGTGCAAGCAACACACCTTGAAGCAAGGGGAAAGAACATTCAAGAAGAGGGTAGTAAGAAGAATCCATTCAAGGGTAAGGAGAAAGAGAAAGGGGGGAAATTGAAGGGAAAGAAGAAATCAAGTGTGAAGAAAGAAGGGAAGAAAACCATATGCCAACATTGTTCCAAAGCTAGGCATGATGAAGGCCATTTTTGGAAATTACATCCCGTACTAAGGTCTAAAAAGAAAAATAATAAGGGAAAACAAAAGACAACCGCTACCACACAACATGACCTTGGATCAGATTCTGGTGATGAGACCAAGATTTCAGTCGTGGTCACAAAACGGAAAGAAGTTTTTGCAAGCACTAGTTCCCCACATAGTCAAAACAACACTCCAAATGAAGAATCAAGAATAGAGTTGTTTCATGTAAGGGTAATTTCAAATCATACAAAGATTGATGCATTATTTGATAGTGGGTCACAATCAAACTTAATTTCAGAATACTTGGTCAAAAAGCTCAATCTTGAAATTGTACCTCATCGTAAGCCATATCCACTAGGTTGGATAGTTAACAATGCAAACTTACAGGTTATAAGGAAGTGTTTGTTCAAGTTCATCATTACTGAAAATTCCATCGATGAAATTGAGTTAGATGTAGTTCCACTTGACATCTCAGGAATCATTTTGGGTAGTCCTTATTTGTATGATAGGAAAGAGGTATTTTATTGCCATGAAAATAAGTACTTATTACTCAAGAATGGGGTGGATTACATTGTGAGAGCCCATCGCAACAATCTGAACATTTCTTTGGTTAATGTAGGGCAGATGAAGAGACTAGTAAATGCAAGTAAAATTTTTGTGCTTCTCAAGATAAAGAAAAAGAATAATATTGATTATGAATATTTTGAAGGTTGTGATGACAAATTGAAATCTGATTTGTTTGATGTGGTATGAAAGCATGGCAATATGTTTCAGGAACCAAAGGGGTTAACTCCCAAGAGGAGAATTCAACATGAGATACAGCTGCAGCAGGATGTTCCACTTCCAAACATTGGCATGTATTGCATGTCGATTATGGAGAGCATGGAAATCAAGAAGAAAATTCAAGAATTGTTGAACAAAGGTATCATACACCTGTCTACTTCACCATGTGGTTCTCCCATTGTTTTGGTACCAAAGAAGGATGGGACTTGGAACATGTGTGTGGATTTCCATGCACTGAACAAAATCACGGTAAAGAATCATTATCCACTCCCAAGAATTGATGATTTTCTTGATCAGTTAAGGTATGAAAAGTATTTCACTAAGTTAGATTTACGAAGAGGTTATCATCAAGTTAGAATAGCTGAAGAGGACATTTAGAAAACTGCATTGAAAACTAAACAAGGATTGTTAAATAATGAATCCATACAGGTGATGATGGATACATCATTAAGGTTGAAGAATATCTATTGTCGCATCCCCTGATGATGGACTCACTTGGCAGTCCAAAACGTTGGGTTCACAAAACTCTGTAATAGGTCATTCCTCCTCTATCTAAACAAGGATTGTTTGAGTGGCTTGTTATGCCTTTCGGTCTTACAAATGCTCCAGCTACTTTAATGAGAGTAATGAATGATGTATTGAGACCATTTCTAGGTGACTTTGTCATTGTGTACTTAGATGATATACTCATATTCAACAAATCCAGAGATGAATATGTCATGCATGTAAACAAAGTACTTTATGTCTTGAGAAAAGAACATTTGTTTTTAAAGATGTCAAAGTGTGAATTTGGCAAGAATTCTTTAGTGTATTTGGGACACATTGTTGGAGGAGGTGAGCTGAATATCGACCCCTCTAAAGTTGATGTCATTCTGAATTGGGCCAAGCCCAATACAGTTACGAAGGTAAGAAGCTTTTTAGGGGCAGCACAATATTGGAGAAAGCTTATTGCTAATTTTTCTTCCATTGCAGCTCCATTACATGCATTGACAAGTGTCAAGAAAGTATTCCATTTTGGAGATGTATAGAAGAAAGTATTTGATGCTTTGAAGAAAAATATCAGTTCAACACCAGTACTGGCTCTTCCAGATCTTAGACAACCATTTCAGATTCAAATGGATATAGTGATTATTCCATTAGAGCAATTATTATGCAACATGGTAAGACCATTTCATTTAATTCTAAATTTTTTAATGGAGATGTAACTAACTATCCCACTTATGAAAAAGAACTTTACGCATTGGTACAATGTTTCAAAAAATGGAAACACTGCTTGATGGGAAAGGAGACAATTATCCATACCGACCATCAACCATTGTAGTATTTACAGTCACAGTTAAAGTTGCATCAGTCACGCCATTTTAGATGGATGGGTTTTCTACAACAATTTCATTTAGTTATCAGGTACAAAAAGGGAATATACAATAAGGTAGCTGATATACTTTCAAGGCCTATTGTAAATTCATCTATTATACTCAAGCAAAATTATGTTTTACATGAAAGTTATATTAAACAATATGCATATGATAGTGACTTTCAAGATGTGTATGCAAGCTTGAGTCAAGGAAACCAAATTGAAGAGTTGGATTATCATGTACATAACAGTTTGTTGTATCATTTGGGAAAGTTGTGTATTCCACAGGGAGAAAGAAACAATATCATAAGGGAGGGACACACTTCATTGATTGTTGGACACTTTGGTGTAGGCAAGAGAGTAGTGAATCTCCAAAGGTATTTTTATTGGCCACACATGTTTGATAATGTTTCTTTTTTCATAAGAGGATGTTCTTTGTGTGAAACAAGTAAGCCTAGCAATAGGAAACTTGGATTGTACACTCCACTTATGGTACCTTCACATCCATGGGAGAGTATCTCAATGGATTTTCTAGGAGGTCTTCCATTGTCAAGGAAAGGTCATGATTACTTGTATGTAGTTGTAGACAGGTTCAAAAAAATGTGTATGTTAACACCATGTAAAAATTAAATTACAGCTGAAAAAACAACTCATCTTTTCTTCCAAAACATTTGGGTTCATTTTGGTCTTCCTACTTCTATTGTAAGTGATCGAGATTCTCAATTTTTTGGGAAATTTTGGTTAAATTTGTGGGACATTATGGACACAAAGTTGAAGAAGAGTACAACATTTCATCCACAAACAGATGGACAAACCAAGGTGGTCAACAGAACAATCATTCATCTTCTTAGAGTATATTTCAACAAACATCCCAAGTTGTGAACAGTTGCATTACATACAACATGCATATAACAAGGCAAAGAATTCTTCCACAAACACATCGCCATTTGAGGCATGTTATGGGTACTTGCCAAGATCACCGTTAGACTTCATCTTTGAGAAAAATGTCACCATCGATGGTCACAACGACATTGATAAGGCAAGAAAGTTCATAGACAAAATTCAGTTGATACATCATATAATGCAGGAACAACTTGAGAAAAGTCAAATCAGCTATAAGGCAAGACATGAAAAACACTGAGTTGATCACAAAATTCAAGTTGGAGACGAAGTATGGTTATATATTAGCAATGAGAGACTTCAAGGGGAAGGTAAAAAGCTTAAGACAATCCGTTATGGTCCTTTTAAAATTATGGAAAAGACCGGTAACAATTCATTTAAGCTTGATTTGCCTCCTTATATGCAAATATACTCTGTTGTTAATGTTGAGAATTTGAGATTGTTTGAACCCCCTTTGATTGATGATCAAGGAGAGCATGTTCAAATACCATCAATATGATTTCTTGCTAGAATATCTTGATGAACTTCAGTAGGATCTCATACTTGATAGAAGAACCAGGACTTTGAAAAGAGGGGATGTCAAATACCTTAAAGTAGGACTCAAGGGACAAAATCCTTCTAAAGCCAAATGGTTTCAGATCGAGAAAGTGAGGGAGTTGTACCCTCACCTGTTGAACAATTGATAGTATCTTTTGGAGACCAAAAGGCTTCTAGTAGGGAGGAATGATCAGGCGCTCAGTATTTAGCTCAAAAATCAAGGTTCTTATAATGGCGAGAAACCTAAATGAATGCATCTGTCTCAGAAAAATGATCCTAACACAACTTGTTTCACTGAAAACCGAGTTCATATGAGGAAGTTATTGAGTTATGTTCACTTTTCTAAACAGGTGAAATTTGCAAAAAAAGAATTCCCAGTCAATGCATAGTCAGCAGTTTGTACTGCTGATGTGGCAAGTGACTAGGCAGGGTCAACTCTGGTCAACATTCAATCATGCTTTTCCAAGTGTCACAATGTGATTGGTTGCAGTTTAGTGATGTGGCAGGTGCGTTGACGCAATTTGATTAGTTAATTTTGGGCCAATGAGAGAATGCCACATGGCAAGCCCAGAGGCCACCACATAGCACCTCCTAATGGCCTAGGTAGAGGGCACGGTTCAAATTTTTTTTACGGAGGCGACGGGGTTTGACCCCGTGACCTCCCCTCCACGACCAAAGCCTTCTACCATCTCCGCTAAATTGGTTCTTAACCTCTATAGCGCGTCACTTATATTTAAACTTTACAAGGTTGAGGGTTGGCGATTGGGGGGGGGGTAGCCTACACGCCAACCCTCCCCATGTGAACACACCACAGTTAACACCAAACCATCATATCAACCGGCAGACAACACAAAGAAACTGTGATGGTTAACACACCATGTGAACACTCCAACAGTCTGGTTAACATAACCATGCGACTAACCTCTGACGGGTCCACCGCAAACCACACCGCGATGGTTAATGTTTGTCATGTGACACCACGCAAAAACTACTTGGTCAAGGTTACAGTTTCATAACCATTGTGGAAAATTGCACCAGAAAACCGCCGCATGTGTCCGCTCCTCCAAATCCACTGATAGTTACGGTTAGCCCTAATTGCGTAGTTATCGCGCTAATTGCAGATTAGTGGATAATTAAACCTGTTTAATATTTAATTAAACTTAATTTTAAAACAACGGATTTTTGGTGGACTCTGCTATTTTCGAGCCTTCCCCCAAATTTCACTGCCCTAACTGGAGTTCTTCCAGATTTGGAGGAGAAATTATAGGGAAAAATTGTTTGAGCCATAACTGGAGCATGTTTCGACCAAATTGAGCTCAAGAAAAGGTGTTCCTAGCTAATTTCGACATTATGAACACATTGGTGTAGGTATTAGGAGTAGTAGACCTTTGTAAACAACATTTTTTTCCATATTGAGATAATATAGAGGCCCAAGCCATGGAAGCTAGACCAAGGAGATGTAGCCCTGGAGGGGTGAACTTCTTCATCAAAACATTGTGTTAAAATGTTTAATTGATGGTTTGTTGTACTTTTTATTGCTTTTATTCAACATTTTTCTTTGCAGCTATTTTTCTCATGAATTTCACATTAAACTTGATGAAATTTACCTGTTTCAATCAACAAACAACCTAAGGAAATCTATGCACAAGAAGCAATGAACAAGCATATGTTTATAAATATGTAATTGAAATTAGCAAAGCAAAACCAACATTTAATAACAGGTCACCACTTTAGCCTAGAACCTTTCCATATTTTTCTACACACAAATATCTTTCCAACGACACAAGAATCGTGTCAATCAAAGTTCGTGAGCAAGAGTTATGCCATTAAGAAGTTTACCTTCTCGTTTTAACACCTATAATTCAGGAGGGTTCTGAATGGGCCCCCATTATTCATGGAAAAGGGGCTAGTCGTGTGATTGTGATGTAAAATACTCTAGAAGTGTCTATATTGTAACTCTAGTTAAGAGTTGATGTAGTCAAACTTAACCACTGGTAGGCTATCGAGTTGAGTTACAACTGGGCCACTAGGAGGAAGAGGCATTCCATTTTCTTTCGAGAGAATCTTGTTCCATAGTTGAGAAAATATAACCATGAGAGATAGGAGGTAGGGCATGTAGAGAGGATCTATGTACTATAGCATCCCATGGATCACATGCATTACTTCTTTGTACTCGCATCCATATTTCTAGATAGAGGAAGAGAGTGAAGCGACCTCACCTTCTAGCTGGGTTTTCTCTCGAAAGGGTTTCCAAGAGAGAATATCTTGTGTCTTATGTGTGTGAGTGAGATTATTTTTTCATTCTCTAATTTTTTTTCATAATTTCCATTCGCATGCATGCACTAATTATGGTTGAATCTATATATGTAGAATTTTAATAAAACTGTAATAGTGTAACAATTCAGTGTCTTAATATATTATTATCAGATATGTTGTGACGAATTGTGTAGTGGAATATCCATGGTAGTTTACGGATAAATTTTTCTTTTTAATCCCATTTGTGATCTTTTGTACCTAAGTTGCCTTATTTGTGCGAAAGTCATTCTTGGTGTGAACAATCTTTCCTCCAAAGTGATCAAATGTGTAACATAAAGCAATTTTCTCATTGACTTTGATAGATTTGACATCTGTTGTAGAAGTGAAACTAGAAAAAGCTAATAATGTGTTTTTTTCAATGGGTCACATGTCTTTTGAAAAATGAAATCTACCACAAATGCAACATGCATAAGTAGGTTTGTTTTGGATCGCATTGCAAGTATGTCTCGATTGCTTTAATTGATTTCACATGTTTCTTTTTTCTTCATTTTGAATAGCACCATCTACCCGTATAACAAACTTGATATGATGCAACTGACTACAATTCTCATTGGGTTCGTTGGAAAAAGTACTAGAGGCTACTTTTCTATCATGGTTTCTTAATGACAAAGAATATGAATATTTTTTAGATAACGTGCAATGTTTAGGTAGTTTAACAAAATTTCTCTTTTTTGTTGGTCTATTGTTAGCTGTGCGAAACTCTAGTGGAGACAAACATGAAGTATCATTGGATTTTTTATCAACAAGATGCATAAAAGAAATAGTTGGTACAATAGTGGAGCTTCTTTCTGGTGACATTGATTCAAGCATCCCTTGCACTTTGTTAATGTGGCTGATATTTTCGACGCTATTAATTTGCTTAAGAATATGATAATTCATGTGTGATTTAGACAATGGAATACACATTATATATAGAACTTTAGATGAATTCATTGATGAATAGAACCTAAAAGTAAAGTCTTTAATTTCTGTGTTCCAAATGTATATGTTAACATTGAGTAGTTCACATATCTACTGGATTGTGAAATAATTTCCCTCGACATGTCCAATTGCATATGGCATCAATAAGTTAATAATATAACCTTTCCAATTGTTGATACGTTGCTCTTGTTCAACGATTGTAGCATTAAGTTGTTTGCATTGGAATTTAATAGCTCTAATTTCATTATGAATAAAACAACTATAAAAGGTTTGTGCAATTGTTTTTCTCAAGGAAACCATGTCAAACCATGGTGCAAGGTGATGAGCACCAGTATTGAAGCAAGAATGTTGCAACTCCTAGGGCTACCAACTTTACTTTATCAACCCAGGATATGTACAAACTTGGAGGTGACAATGTTGTATACACAAGTAGATGCAATGGGTTTTCTCTTTGTCGCTACCAAGCTAGCAATAGACCACTATGGTTTCTCAAACCAGCCTTCTATTGATTAACAAGAAGCTTGATTACCAATGAGAAAAAGGGAAATTTACACTAAACAAAATCTTGTCTACTGTAGTAAGGAAAACGCTAAAATCAAATGCTTAAACACACCATTCATCTAACTAACTACTAAGAGGCTTTTCTTCAAAAGAATGCTAATTTAACATGTGTGTAACCCTACTGTCCTAGGCATGAAATTTGAAACATCCAAACATTCTACTGTTGTGCATGTAATCAACATAATGACTCTTTTTCCTTTTTGTCTTTTTTTGTGTGAAAATATGAATGCTAACTTCTCTTGGTGATGTGGCAGGTGGATTAGGGATGATGGTGGATCAGATGGCTTGGGAGGCAATTAGGGTCTTCTCCTATCTTCCTAGGTTATTTTCCCACGATTCGACCTCAAAACATGCCACTACAGGTCGACCTACAGGATGTCCTAGTGCCTCCTACAGGATGTCCTAGTGCCTCCTACAGGATGTCCTAATGCTCCTATAGGATACCTTGTATCCCTGTAGGACACAATCGAGAGAAAGAGGATGGATTTGGAAAGTGGTGTAGGGATTAGGGAAGGTAAATGGTGGGTGAAATGAGGCAAGGGAGTGGCTAGGACTCCTTCAGATCTCAAAACAGAGTTTGTGAGATGGTTGGATTTGCTCAACAAGCTTGGAGGAACATCCTTAAGGAATCATGAATTTGGTGAGGGACTTAGTGGAAAAATTGATAGCCAAGGATGGATGAGGTTAGGATGGGGTTGTTGGTCATGAAATCTCTTTGTACTGCTGAAACTCCTGCATTGCATCAATCACTAAAATTTATCCATAAATCATGTCGAACAAGAAATATTTTTAATTAACTAAAGAAAACAAAATTTCATGAGCTGATGCCTATTTCATGCATGGGAAAACTTGCATAATAATGTGAAACCTTTGTGATATCTAATGCAAGGCTGAAGACATCAGAAATGACAATTAAATCCTATTCTTGAAAACTAGTAAAATGATGGCCTAAATAACAGAAAACCATAAATTCCATGAGAAATTAGAATTCCATCTTTTTGGGGCTGCATAAGAGTTATTTCCTCAAACCATGGTCCCTGAAGGGAGGAGTGAGGCCAAATCCACCTACTAACAGCTTTTTGATATTCCTTTATCTTTCTAATCTACTACTAAAACAATGCATAAATGGAAGCAAACTAATCAAATCCACAACTACTTGCAATGAAATAATGCTAAAGACAATTCAACCATTCATCTATGAAATCAACTAAGCATACAAATGTTGGGTCGTGTTATTCTTTCCACGACTAGCCTACATAGTGAACTAGGCAGTTAGACGGGGGGTGAGTAGCCCCCCTCTATAAGGTCTGGGGCAGCGCCCCGGGAAAAAAAATTTTGGACCCTATATTAGGTGGGGTGGAAATACCTATGGTTTTGTGCATGATTTTCGCACATGGTTTTGGATGCGATGGTTTTTGGTCCATGGTTTTGGACGTGATGGTTTTCGGTCCATGGTATTGGATGATTCGTCATGTATAAATATGTATTATAACATTGGAAGGAACAATAATGAAAAATCAAGTTGGTAGTCCCAGTTTTAGGATCCAAGGGAAAATCTCTATGTATATGTGTTTTATGTGTTATGCTATGGGATTGTTTATTTTTCTGTGTTCTTAGAATTTATATGTAGATAATTTTTGTATGGGGTTAAAACCTACATTTGGTATCAGAGCCAGGTTTTGGCTTCAAGGGGATGCCTTTGTTGCTGAGGGGTTTCGCTCGGGCCTGTGGTAGACCTTGTTTAGTGGGAAATCTGTGGGATCCATTCTGGTGGTGAAAGAAGATGGCAAGCAGTGGAAAGATAGAGATCGAGAAATTTAATGGTCAGAGTTTTGAGTTGTGGAAACTCAAGATGGAGGATCTGTTGGTGGATAAAGATTAGTTGATCACGGTAGATCTGGGTACTAAACCAACAGGAGTGTCTAATGAAGAATGGAAGAAGTTGGATCGGAAGGAAAAGAGCACAACACAATTGTGTGTCTCAGATTCAATACTGCTAAATGTATTAGGGGAAACTACGACGAAGCCTTTGTGGGACAAGTTAGGGAATTTGTACCATTCTAAGTCTCTGGTGAATACACTACTCCTACGGAAAAAGCTATATAACCTAAGGATGAAAGATGGAGACTCGGTGACAGAGAACTAAATGCGTTTAATACTATGGTAAGTTAGTTATTATCTGTTGATATCAAAATTTTAGATGAAGATAAGTGCATTAGTTTGTTGTGTTCACTACCAGATTTGTGGGATAGTCTGGTTATTGCAATAGGTAGCAATGCAACTGCTTTGCAGTTAGATGAAATAGTCTCATCCTTGTTGACGGAGGAGATGAGACGGAAAATTATGGAGAGCCAAAATGGTGATTCCTTGTCTATATGAGGACGATCCCAGAACAAAAACAAAAATAAGTCATCGAGTGGGAGATCTAAATCTAGAGGGAGATCTAAATCTCCAGGAAAACCTGTAAAGGTGGTGTGTTGGAAATGCGGAAAGGAAGCGTACTACAAAAGGGATTGTAAATCTAAAGCTCCTGACAAAGGAAAGGGATCTGATGATACTCCTTCTGTAGAGGCAAAAACCACCTCAAATGAAGGTGGGGATGTGTACTTGGCTTCTTCAAGTACACATGTAGATCATGAGGCATGGTTGATTGACCAGTGCATCTTTCACTTCACTCCCAGAGAGTGGTTCTGCAAGTATGAGAAATACGATGGTGGTGATGTCTTCTTAGGGGATGATAGGAAGGCTAGAATCATTGGTCGCGGAAAAGTAAAGTTGAAGTTGTAGGGTGGAAGGGTTAGAACACTTCCGAGTGTTCTACATATCCCTGCATTGGCCAGAAATCTGATTTTTGTAAGTAAGTCGGATGATGCAGGTGTAAAAACAGTGTTTGAGAAGGATACCTGTAAGATGGGAGCACTGTATTGATGTGGGAAGTTCAGATTGGAACTTTGTACAAGCTGCAAGGTAGCACTATTGTTGATGGCTGCAATAGTTCTGTGGTTCCTAAAAGTGGAGCAGAAAATCTAGTGGTCTTTGGAGAGAAGACCATGTTGTGGCATCAAAGGCTTGGACATATTGGAGAGAAGGGCCTTTGAATACTTCATGGTAAGGTATGGTAGAAGGTATGAGTAATAGCTCTCTGGATTTTGATTTTTGTGAAAATTGTGTATATGGGAAGCAGAATCGGGTGAGTTTCCCCTCTGGTGGTAAGAGGACGAAACAAATATTAGAGCTTGTGCACAGTGATGTGTTTGGACCTGTGAAAGTTCCATCACTGGGTAAGTCTGTGTACTATGTATCATTATAGATGACTTCTCAAGGAATACATGGATATATTTCCTTAAGAAGAAATCTGAAGTCTTTGACAGGTTTAAAGAATTTAAGGCTCTAGTGGAAAACCAGACAGAGAAGAAGATAAAGGTGTTGAGGATAGATAACGGTGGAGAGTTTTGCAGTAGGGAATTTGAAGAATTTTGTAAGAAGTGTGGTATAGCATGGCAGAAGACTACTCCATATACACCTCAGCAAAATGGGGTTGCAGAAAGAATGAACAAGACGTTGATGGAAAGGGTAAGAAGCATGCTCAATGGTGACGGGTTAGGACAAGAATTCTGGGTACAGGCAGTGGAGACAGCATGTTACCTGGTCAATAGATCACCTTCATCAACGTTGGAGGATAAGACACCGCAAGAGGTATGGGCTGGTAAGAAACCCTCTCTTTCACATCTGAGGGTATTTGGATGTGATGCATATGTACATGTTCCAAAGGAGAAATGAACCAAGTTGGATAGTAAATTTGAAAAGTGCATATTTATTGGGTATAAGGATGGTTGAAAGGGTTATAAGCTTTGGAACCTAGTAACAAGGAAGGTTGTGTACAACCAAGGTGTGGTGTTCAGAGAGGTGAAAGATGTTATTAAACATGAAGTCCAACCAAAGGAACCTGAGAAGATAGGGTTTGAACTAAAGGAGGAAGAATCAGACTCTACAGTAAAGGAGGAATTAGAAGATGAAGAGCCAAAAACTCCAAGTGTGAGAATATCAGTTCGAGAAAGAAGGCAGCCAGAAAGGTATAGTCCATCTGCTTTCTGTTCAAATTTTTCTTTATCTATTACTGATGATGATCCTAGAACTGTGAAGGAAGCAGTATATTCAGAGGATTGAAAACTCTAGAAAGAGGCCATGGTTAATGAAATGGCAACTTTGCACAAAAATGAGGCTTGGGATCTGGTGGAGTTGTCGGCTGGAAGGAAACCCATTGGTAGCAAATGGGTGTTCAAGAAGAAGACAAATGCAGAAGGAAAGGTGGAGAAATACAAAGCTCAGTTGGTAGAAAAATTTTATTCCCAGGTGTCGGGGATTGATTTTGGTGATATTTCCTATTGCCTAGGTAGCTTCTATTAGATTACTTTTATCTCTTGTTGCTGCTTTTGATTTTGAGGTAGAACATATGGATGTGAAGACAACATTTCTTCACGGGTATCTAGAAGAGGAGATCTACATGAAGCAATCTGAGGGCTTTGCGGTGAAGGGTAAGAAAGAATTGGTATGCAAGTTAAAGAAGTCTCTGTATAGGTTAAAAAAATCACCAAGGATGTGGTATCAGAAATTTGATACATTTATATGGGGATTTGGCTTCACCAGAAGCAAAGCAGATCACTGTGTGTATTTTAAATTAATTGGTGACCGTGTTATTTATCTGGTCTTGTATTGGATGATATGTTGCTGGTTGGAAATGACAAAGAAATTATCCAAGATTTGAAGACCCAATTGTTCTCCAAATTCGACATGAAAGATCTTGGTGCTGCAAACTATATTTTGGGCATGGAAGTTAAAAGAGATCGAGTAAAGAGGAAGCTCTAGTTAAACTAGAGGAAGTATGTTGATACAATATTGCAGAGGTTTGATATGTAGGATAGTAAACCGTGAAGGTTCCTATTCCTATAGGTGTAAAGTTATCTGCTAAACAGTGTCCCAAGACACAAGAAGAGGAAGAGGATCTGTCTCGTGTTCCATATGAAAGTGTAGTCGGTAGCCTGATGTATGCGATGGTCTATACTATACCAGACATTGCACATGCAGTGGGAGTATTGAGCAGGTTTATGTAAAAACTAGGGAAGGAGCATTGGACAACAGTGAAGCGGGTTTTCAGGTATTTGTGTGGCACTAGTGATTATGGTTTGTGCTACCAAGGAAGATAAGGTTTGGATAGAGTTTTGGATATCCATGGCTTTGTTGATGCGGACTGGGCTAGAGATCTGGATTAGAGAAGATCTACAAGTGGGTATGTGTTTAACCTATTTGGAGATGTAGTCAGTTGGATGAGTAAGAAACAATCTGTAGTGGCACCATCAACTACAGAGGCAGAATACATGGCAGCCACTCATGCAAGCAAGGAAGCAGTTTGGTTGCATATATTATGTTCAAGTATGGGGTTTGTACAGGGAGCTATAAGGATAGACTGTGACATCTAAAGTGAAATTTTCTTGGAAAAGAACCCTTCTTACCATTCAAAGACAAAGCACATTGATGTTCAGTATCACTTTGTGAGGGATACGATAGAAGACAAAAATGTGTTGTTGGTAAAGGTGGACACTTTCAAGAATATTGCAGATGCATTGACAAAATATGTGAGCTCTAAGAAGTTCTCTTGGTGTAGAGAAACAATGTTCATTGTAGGGTTGGATAAATGACTAAGCTCTCTTGTGGCCCCCTATGGAAAGACAACAACAAGTGGGAGAATGTTGGGTTGTGTTATATTCTTTCCACGACTAGCCCACGTAGTGAACCGGGGGGTTAGAGGGGGGGTGGAGCCCCCCCTTCGTTGTGTCGATTGCGCAGCGAGTGGTTCATGGGGGGGTACAAGGGGGGCGAGTAGTCCCCCTCTATAGGGTCTGGGGTAGCGCCCCATGAAATTTTTATTTTGGACCCTATATTAGGTTGGGCGGACCTACATATGGTTTTGTGCATGATTTTTGCACATGGTTTTGGATGCAATGGTTTTCGGTCCATGGTTTTGGACGTGATGGTTTTCGTTCCATGGTATTGGATGCTTCGGCATGTATAAATATGTATTGTAACATTGGAAGGAACAATAATGAAAATCAAGTTGGTAGTCCCTGTTTCGGTATCTAGGGGAAAATCTCTGTGTATATGTTTTTGATGTGTTATGCTCTTGCATTGTTTATTTTTCTGTGTTCTTAGAATTTGTATGCAGATAATTTCTATACGGGGTTAAAACCTACAACAAATAAAAGAAGAGGAGCCTTTTCTGCTAGGGTTGGGCCCTAACCCAAGAGCTTCATCCCTTTGAGTCAACTCAGTGCTGGATCAAGGAAATGCTCATTCTCATTATCAAAAATTACAGAACAATGTCTTCCACAAGTCTTGAACTCGAAAAATGCTTAGTGCTTTTACATCAAAAATTTGAATCCTAATGAGGCTCTAGGCCTCCTTATTTATACAAATGAAGTCTCCAATGACTTCCTTAAATCTAGGGAGGCTCGGCTCCCAAACACAAAATGAACTAGCTCTTTAACTGTCACTGACTTGACTACCTTTTGATCTTCATGACTTGACTGCTTGCAACTCCGAGCTAGTGTGATTTGATGGAGGAATATTTGAATGAGTAAGAAGTAAATGAGGAGGATCTATCTCCTACAATCTCTTCTCCTTGTCTCATTCGAGTTTTTTCCCTTAATTGGCCAAAATTTCCATGATTTTCTCTCAAAAACCTTCAATCAATGCACATTAGTCCACTAGGCATAACATCTCACTTTTACTCATCTCATTAAGAAAAATATAATCAAAATATGTAAGGAATTATGAGAAGAGTCGATTTAAATAAGCTTGGAGGTGTCTTAAGGTCCATATATTTACCCAATGATGAGGCTCATCATCACCCCCCTACTGAAAGTGTTGCTCATACTATGAGAAACTCAATCTATATCCATGTCCTTCATTTCTCTAGTGGCCTCCCTGACATCCCATGCTTCTGCTGTAGTTTCCTCTTCCTATGCATAGAATCCTGCCTTCCTCTCTATCTCCTCCCATTGCTTTCTTTCTTCCTCTTCCTTCCTTCCTTCCAACATTCCTAAGAGTAGTGGTGGACTAAATCTCAAGACAATCCAATTGACTTTGAGTCTTTGGAGAGCTTGCTTGTACATGGGTGTTTTGTTTAGTGCCTCTCTCATCCTCTAAGGATCGTACTCTTTTATTTTCAGGGTGTAGGGCAAAGTGTTCCATCTCCTTTGGAAAGCTTGCATGATATCATCCCCTAAAAACCTGAAAATGTCCTCAAAGTGTGTGACTGCTTGCTCTTGGGCAACAAGGTATCTAGGTGCAAGTTTAGGGTCATTTGCAATTAGGTTGTGGGTGTTGATGACAACCATTGAATTTGATTTCTAAGCTCTTATCATGAGGGGTTCTATCTCTTCTCTTGCCATTAATTTCTTAATATTTGCAGCCCTTGCCTCCTCATGATTCATCCATGATGCCAAAGCCATCAATTGCAAATCCCCTAGTTTTGAATTTGGGTCCCACACAGTCAGATCTATCAAGGCCAAGTTGTGTAGGTAAAATTCAGACATTTTAGCTCTATCCTCCAAGGTGCTTTGATCACAGAGATCAATGAATTTTCTATAATATTGGAAGGGCATAGTACCTCTCTATGCTAAAGTCTTAATTTGGAACTATAGCCACTGTTCCTTAAGATACAATTCATAGGACTTTGCTGGAATCCTGCATTGGATTGCCTCTAAGGATAAACTGGCCATGGATGCTAATTGACTTTCTCTCTCTTGTAATTTTCCCCTTAGCCATGCATTATTTGCTTCCAACTGAGCTTTCATCATTTCTTATCTGTCCCTTATGTTGCTTAGTTCTCTACCCATCTCCTTTAATTTCTCCTCCATGTAGCCTATGTCCTCCACTCCTTTAGATTTGGAAATTTTCATCCACCTATGTGTTCTTGCCCTTTATTTTTCAATCTCAAAGAATAAGAGGATGGAAAATTTTTGTGGAACCACCCTAACCCCTTCAATGAACATGTAGTAAGAGTCAAGGTTGGGTTGAGGACTAGGTTCCCTCAGTTATGGCTCTTCCTTATTTGTTTCTTGCTAAATGATCCCTTCTTGCTCCATTTTCTGAGTTTCCTGTAGGTTTAGTAGAGTTTCATGTAGGATGGCCTCTTCTTCCTGTAAGTCCTTTTGTGTCTCCTGTAGGGGACCTTTTCCTTTTGATGAGGCAAACCTGGTGATAGGCCTACTAACATAAGTGATGAGAGATTTGGGAGAGGCTTGTCCCAATGATCCTCCTCCTTGATTTTTCACAAGAGGAGCTATCTTTTCTTGCTACTTTGGTGAGTATTCAATGACAATAGGAACTTTGGTGGGTCTTTGAGGTTTTCATTGCCTGATCCTTGTACTTTTTCTTGTCCTAAAGTATAATGTGGTTTGTCTCTGCCTCTTCCCTTTTTGCTTGGTAGGGGTACCTAAGGCAGTGAGGGCAGCTGCTGCCTCTTTCTCAATGGGTTATGGAGATACCCTTGGTTATTCCACCCCTTCTTTGCCTTGAATTGTAGACCTTTGTTCTTCCTTGCCTTTTATTTCCTCTTTTCCATTCTCCTTCTCATCCTTGTCTTTCTCTTCTTCTTCTACCTCCAGTTCCTCACTTTATTCATCAGTTTATTCTTTTGCATCTTCTTCTATCCCTTCATCACTTTCCTCCTCATTTTCTTCCTCTTATTCCTCTTCTTCCTCCTCTGTTTCCTCTTCATCCCTCTCACTAGTGGTGGGGATTTTTGAATATTCCATAGTTTTTATTTCTCCCTCAACCTGCATGTCTCTGAAAGTTGTCCATGTAACAGGGAGTTTTAGGTTTTGGAGGGCATCTTCTAGGATAATTTTAATTAACCCATGATGGGCTAGTTGTTGATGTTTTCCTTCCTGCACCTTGATGCCCATATCTATCACTAACTGAAGTAGAAAGTAGGGTATGCTTAGTCTGTTTTGAGGAGGTGTGTCTACTTCAAACCTCAGTTCTTGGAGAAGCCTAAAATGGTATACATATACCACACTGTATCTTCCTTCACATGATATATACTTAATGAGGTGGTAGCTAATTTCATTCCAAGAGTATGGCAAGCTTTCTCTTCTGACCCCATTTTTGTCTTCCATTGCCTCCTCTCCTTCCAAAAAGAATTTCTTCTTTGCAATTTGGTTGTTACCTTATCTTCCTTTCTTCAAGGCAACCCTAAAGGAAGTGTGGTGATTCTGCCTATGACTTTAGTGGTATGAGTGAGAGAGCAAAGTCTCTAGCCACCTCATCATCGTATCTCCTCATTTTTTCAAAGAAACCCATCTAATTGTGCCTTGTGAAGATCTCTACTACAAAAGGGTGCTGATGAATTCTCACTGTGTTTGTGGGTTCCCTCTTATTAAATCCCCATTTCATTTTTATCTGATGAATGTGGAGGCTTGTATAGGTCTAATTCCAAATTCTAATGGGTGAGGGATTTTAAATGACAACTCTGTATATAATTTCCCTTGACTGCAATTTTCTTAATCAAATGGAATATTTTTTCTATATTTTTAACTTGGAAAATGTGGGAAGGTATAGCTCCTACCTCCTTGTTACTACCTAATGAAGCCAACCTTTGGTTCTTCCTTTATAAAAATTCCCACTACCAATCCTATAGATGACTACTCTATATCCTGTAGGTTCTCCTGTAGGATGCTGTAGGTTTTCTTGTAGGACTGAAAAACTACTCACTATATTTCCTATACACACTGCTTCAAGAGTCAAGAACAACCTTGCTTCGATGTATCCTCAAGATTGCAAATGCCTCCTATGCATGGGAATCAGTGTTTTATTTCCTCATATGGGTGATTGTGTGGGATGGTGTGCTGGCAACCGAAGTACGAGCACCCACTTTTGGATCATTGGTCCCACTACCACTTCATCATTTCTCCTTACCTCATAATCATCTCCCACTTCGGTCATCCATAACTTACCCATTTTTGGCCTCATCTCCTCTTTCTCCTGAGTTTTCTGCTGCCATGTGTGTAGTGAACTAATTGTATTCTTCTTGTTGACTGGTCGAAGGTGGCCAAGTTAACTTGCCACCTTTGCTTATAAAACCAACTCTTACAAAATCCTACACTTTTGATCATATTATGCTAACGAGAGGGTTTAAGTGAGATGGCATACCTATGGTAAGATGCTTTGATGACGCTGCTTGTTGGAGAATGATGTTTGTGCTGTCTATTTGCTGCATATGTTTTTTTTATAGATTTTTTTTTTATTCTTTTTTCTTTGATGTGCAAGTACTGGAGGGTGATGTTGATGATCTTGATGTTGCTTCTAATCCCTGGAGGAGCTTCCTTGACATTGAGATCTCCATGTTGAAGATGAATGCAACCTGTGAGATTTTGTTTTGTTGGATAGACTGCTACAGGATTTCCTACAGGAAACCTACAGGATGTCCTGTAGCTGCCTCTCCCCTAAATTTTTATTCTTTCCTTCACTTATGGAGAATGAGGATTGTTGTCATGGTTAGAGAAGGGGTTTAGTGATTGGTAGGTTAGAGGTATAGCCTTCAGGTATTGTCCCCTTGTCGCTTGTTCTCATCTCTCTTTTTTTCTTTCTTTCTGAAAACTGTAATCTTTTTGAAACTGACTTATTTGGATGAATGCAGGGGTAATCATAGTGCTAAGAGGCATGGTGATGAGATGGTGAAGTAAACATTTAATTTTTTGACATAAGTAGGTCATCCCCTTTGCTCTAGGGTCACTTTCCTTGGGATTCCCAAGCCACTTTAATTCCTACAAGATCATCCTGTAGGTTTTCAAGGGAATCTTGTAGGTTTATAGGGAATCCTGTAGAAAGCACAGAACCCATGAAAACTGAGCTAGATGAGTTTAAAAATGGAGGGAATGATGGGATGATGAAGAATGTGGAATGGAGGAATGAAAACATGAACTGTATAGGTCCTTTTTCTCCTCTCGTATTTCTTTGATCCTCCTCCTGCTGACCTGCAAACAACATTTTCAAAGTTTTTTTTATATCTTTTTTTTTGTCTTTTCTTTTTTGAAAAAAAAAAACTAGTCTACCTCCAAAAGTTTTTCATCCTAGTTGCTTTCCCTGGGTGCCTCAAAAGAGGTTTTCATCCATAGATATTGTAATCTCTTTTTTTTTTTGACACCATTGGGCCACCTCAAGAGGTTTTCAACCCAATAATGGGACTCAGGTGCCTCATGGAGATTTTCACCTGAGTCTCTTTATTTTTTTCTCTTTTTTTCTTTATTTTCATTTCTTTTTTCAATGACTTGATGGGGTAGAATTTGAGACTTGCTCCACTACGATCACTATCTTGCTGATGTCATTAATGAATTCTTCTTTGGCAAGGGCTTCTTGTAGACATTCAATATGTGCCCATTGACAAGTAAAGGAATAGCCTCTACATCAATGCTTCTCATATGCACTGAACCATTATCATGACATTTTTCTATGACACAAGGCCTGACCATCTAGTCCTTAACTTGCCTTTAAAACCATTGTATCTGGAATCATAAAACAAAACCAAATCACCTTCTTGAAATTGTTTGTCCTTTATTTTCTTGTCATGCCAAATCTTCCTTTAAACTTGAGTCACCTCTGTGTGTAGGAGGGCCTGCATTCTAAACTCATCTAACCCATTTAACTGGAGCAATCTCTCTTGTTGCGCCCTGGTGAGATATAGATCTAGATGTGTTGCCATTCTTAATGTGTTGTATTCAAATTCAATGGATAGCAGAGCCTTCTTCCCATAGACCGACTCATAAGGAGTGAATCTAGTGGTGGTCTTCCAGGTGGTATTATAGGCCTAAGTGGCCTCAATTAATCTATCTTCCCAGTCCTTTCTACTGCTGCTAACCACTTTGGTCAGAATTCCCTCCAGCACTCTGTTGGTCACCTCCACTTGCCCATTAGCTTGTGGGTGGTAAGGAGTGGATGTTCTATGCTTGATCTTGTGTTGGCTTAACAAATTTTCAATCACGTGAGATGTAAATTGGCTTCCTTGATCAGTGACTATTTCTCTAGGGTGCCCAAACTTATAAAATACATTTTCCCTTAAGAACTCAACCACTTTCTCCTATGTTGCTGCTTTGATGGCCTTGGCTTCAGCCCACTTGGTTAAATAGTCAGTGCACACAATGATGTACTACTTTTCCCTGGATGGAGGGTCAATGGGTCCAATGAAATCCATGCCCCACTTGTTAAATGGCTCGAAAGGCACTTGAGGTTGCAAAGGAATTTCATCCCTTGGGGTAGGTTTGCCCATCCTTTGGCACTGATCACACTAACTAGTATACCTCCTCACATCCTGTTGAAGAGTGGGCCAATAATAACTAGCTTGTAGCACCTTGAATGTTGTCCTTTTAGTTGCAAAGTGACCTCCACAAGGCTCATCATGAAAAGTCAAAAGGATTTCAAAGAATTCCCCCGCCCTCACACATCTTCTAAGGATTTGATCCGGGCCTAGTTTGAAGAGGTTTCCGCCAATCCAAGTGAATGGGATGCTCTTCCTAACAATCTTGCTTTTCTCTTTGGAGAACAAGTTCATTGGAAACTATGAATACACCAAGTAGTTTGCTATGTCAGAAAACCATGGAGAGAGAACTAAAATGGAAAATAAGTGTTCATCTGGTAACTAATCATCAACCCATCCTTCCTCCCCTGCAGGCAAAGTTAGTCTGGATAAAAATTCTGCAACAACATTCTCCTTGCCAGGCTTATCAATAATAGTTAGATCAAACTGTTGTAATAAAAGTAGCCATCTAATAATCTAGGAATTTACATTAGGTTTATTCATCAAGTATTTAATTGCACCATGGTCAATATGTACAAATGTTTGGTAACCTGTAATGTAATGCCTAAATTTGTTCAATGAATGCATAATAGCTAGGAGCTCCTTCTCAGTCACTCTATAGTTCAGTTCAACCTTTGACAAATTCTTACTGATGAAGTAAATGGCATAAGGTAACTTGTCATCCATCTAGCCTAGAGATTCTCCTATGGCTTTGTGAGAGGCATCAACATGTATATGGAAAGGAAGGGCCCAATTTGGGCCTCGGAGAATAGGTGTAGTCGTCAACCTGTCCTTCAGGGTGTCTAGGGCCTCTTGATAGCTTTTTGACCATAAAAATTCAGAGTCTTTGGCCAATAACCCAAATAAAGGAGAAGCTAACTTGTTGAAGTCTTTTATAAATCTCCGATAGTATCCAGCTAAACCTAGAAAACTTCTAACATCCCTCTGTTTTTGTGGAGGTGGGACCCTTTGGATGATGGCTATTTTATTTGGGTCCACCTGCAGTCCTTTCTAGGATATTGAATGACCTAGAATAGTCCCTACAATCATTAAGAACTCACATTTTTTGGGACTAAGGGACAAGTTCATTTCAATGCATTTGTTCTGCACCTTGCCTAAGTTGGACAAATCCTCCTGGAAGTCACACCCATAGGGTCTAAAATCATCCATATAAATTTCTACTGCATCATGGACTAGCTGGGTAAATATACTCAGGACTACCCTCTAGAAAGTGGCAGGGGCATTGCATAGGCCAAAAGGAAGGACCCTATAAGCGAAATTACCCCAAGGACAAGTGAAGGTGTTTTTATCTTGGTCTTCTTGGCTAACCTGGATTTGATTGTACCTGCTGAACCCATCTAGGAAAAAGAAAAACTTTTACCCTTCTAGGCCATCTAGCACTTGATCAATGAAAGGTAGAGGGAAATGGTCCTTCTTTGTTGATTTGTTTAACTCTCTGTAATTGACACAAATCCTCCACTTCCCATTTTTCTTTGGAACCAACACCAAGGGAGAAACCCACTCACTGTTCGAGATAGGGTAAATGAATCCTGCATCCAACAACTTTTGTAGTTATTCTTTGACTATATCCTTGAGAGTTGGATTCATTCTCCTTTGGGGTTGTTAGACTGGTTTGTAACCTTCTTTGATATATATGTGGTGATTACACACTAAGGGGTGCACTCCCTTCATTTCCTTGTAACTCCAAGCAAAGGCATCTAAATGTTCCCTTAGCATGTTGCACAATTTTTCTTCTTCGTGTACATAAAGAGAGGGGTTGATTTTAAAAGTTCTTTTAGGGCCGAATTCTATGGTTTTGACATGGGTAGGGTTTGAATCAGGTAAGCATAGATCAATTTGATGATTTCTCTTGGTTTCCTTTACTACTTCCTCTAAGGACAAGGTGCTGGGAGTTAGACTTTGGAGTATGTGTTCAATCAAATCATCTTCATCCGACTATCCTCCTCCCATAGTTGTTTCTAAGGTATATATTTGGGCTGAGTAGATTTCATCTTCTTCCTCATCTTCTAGCCATAAAGGTAAGTCATGTTCTAGAAATGGCTGAGTAGGAGGGTACAAGACTAACTGCTTGGACAGAGGCCCATTTTTGATAGTTATATTTCCAACCCTGCAGTTGATGTAGGCATCGGCAATGGCTAACCAAGGCCTCCCAAGTATGAGGGGATAACCAGTAAGCTTGGCCTTAAGCTGGAGAACTAGGAAGTCTGCAGGGTACTCCCAAGAGTCAATGGAGACCATCACATCCTCAACAATCCTTTCAGGGATCACTGTGGAATGGTCTTCAAGTTGTAAGATTGTTGTGGTCTTTCTTAATGAACCTTGGAGATTGAGTTTGAGCATGGTGTCCTTAGTCATTGCATTAATGGCAGCCCCAAGATCAATCAAAGTGTGTGGTACAATGGTGCCATTGATGTGGACATCTACTACAGGGCTTCCAGGGTCCAAATACTTTGGGAAAATTACCTGCCCCAACATTAAGTCGGACAACTATCCAATGACATTAATGGTAGGGGTGTCTCTTTTTTGCTTCCCTGGATGTTTGAAACACTTCTCTTTAATAAAATTGTTGTAAATAGGTACATCCTTGATGGCTTGGGGAAGTGGAATTTTGACACATATTTTTCAATTCACCCAGAAGTTCATTCTCTTCTAGGGTAGGTTGGACTGGATGAGTTAATCTTTCAGGAAAGGGTGGTGGATTCATTCTAGGCATGCTTTCCTCTCTTTCCTCCTCACTCTCCCTAGGTGGAGGTGGAGGTTATTTGTTTGGGTGTACTCTCCCAGATCTCAGGTTGATTTCCTGAATCTCCATAACATAAGTAGCATAGGATGTCTCTCCACTATACACTTATTGTGCCTATATGTTTTTCATGTCCAAATTTGGCTGGGCAGGCATCTGAGGTTGTTTAGGTGGAGCAGGGTGTAAGAGCTATAGTTGAGTATGAGGTGAAGGCAATAAAGTTGGAGCATTGTTGTATGGGGGCCTCCACCCCTTGGATGGTGCATTCCATTGAGGCTGTGGTGGAGCATATGGATGAAATGGCTGGCTGGTTGGATGGGAATGGTACTGAGGTGCAAAAGACCAAGGGGGAGGTGTAGACCAGTAGGGATGAGCAGGGGGGGCCCAAGAGGGAATGGATGTGTTCTGGTTAGGGTTGTAATATGCATGGGATGACCCTTTCATGCCCTGCTAGTATGGCTAAGGCCCATGAGGTCTCCTTTGATTTATGTAGCAGAGTTGTTCAGTCACCCCTTCAGTTCCCTAATACACAACTTTTAGTCCAGGAAGAGAAGGGAACTTGTCTATGGAGTGGTTTTCTTCACAGACTAAGTAGATTTCAATCAGATTTAATGGACATTCATTCCTAGGGTGCCTCGTTATGCATCTAGGGCAAAAAATGGCTAATGCTCTTTCTACTTCCTCCTGTTTTCTCTTGATGTGCATAATGTCCATCTGTATGGCAAGGGTTTGTAGCATTTCACTCTTGAAATCTTCCAACATATTTCCAATTTGACCATTGATGGATGTGTTGGAAGAGGATGGGTTGAACATTGGTTGACTACCCCTAACCTTTTTCCTAGCTGCCCTAGAATGATTCCTAAATATAGCCTTGATATTTTCATATGGTAGCTGGTAGATGTCCCCTC
>APFE030640704.1:50160-71788 GCA_000404065.3 Pinus taeda | reverse complement strand
TTGTTGCAGATGCACTCTCAAGAAAGGATGAGGATGTGGAAGAATTGTTTTATGCTATTTCTATTATCCAACCAAATTGGATAAATGAAGCAAGGGATGAATGGAAGAAGGATGAAGAAGTGTGGCAACTCATTCAAAATTGCAGAAGATCCCAGTTCAAACAATATTTCCAGAACTTGACGAGGAAGGAAAAATCATATGGGAACCTAGAGCAGTCATAGAAACAAGAAATCAAATGCTACGAAATCGATCAATTTCAGAATCTCATCAAGTGGAAGAACTTACCCGCAAAAGATTCCACATGGGAGGACAAGAATTTTATACATAAGCATCAAGAACTACTCAAGCATTGAGGGACAACACTTTTTGAAGAAGAGGGGCATGTTAGGCCCCTATACTGCTAGTGTAACCCCTTATGTTATTAGTACAACCCCCTTATTATATTGATGTACCCATGTAGTGCCCATATTGTTACTATTGTGCCCCATAGAAGCCCACTATTGTTATTATTGTGGCCCTTACATTATTATTGTTATGTCGGCTTTGATTATATTATGACCCCTTAGACTCCTATATATAGAAAGGAGGTCTTGTCATTTGTATCATCTAAGAATTGTTCACTTGTGTAATGTAAACGAGGTTGGCCCCTTGAAGAGGCTTGTTTCTAAGGCATTCATCTATCTTTTATATCTTTTTGTGAGCTGGTTTCATAACAAACTCAGTGTTGGATCAAGGAAATGCCCATTCTCATTATCAGAACATTACATAACAATGTCTTGAAATCAAAAAATGCTTAGTGCTTTTACATCAAAAATTTGAATCCTAATGAGGCTCCAGGCCTCCTTATTTATACAACTGAAGTCTCCAATGACTTCCTTAAATCTAGGGAGGCTCAGTTCACAAACTCAAGATGAACTGGCTCTTTAACAATCACTGGCTCGTCTACCTTTTGATCTTCATGACTCGGTTGCTTGCAACTCCGAGCTAGTGTTATTTGATGGAGGAATATTCAAATGAGTGAGGAGTAAATGAGAAGTATCTATCTCCTACAATCTCTCCTCCTTGTCTCATTCGAGTTTCTTCCCTTAATTAGCCAAAATTTCCATGATTTTCTCTCAAAAACGCGCAATCAAAGCACATTAGTCCAATAGGCATAACATCTCACTTTTACTCATCTCATTGAGAAAAATATAATCAAAATATGTAAGGAATTATGAGAAGAGTCGATTTAAAGAAGCTTGGAGGTGTATTAAGGTCCATATAGTTACCCAATGATGAGGTTCATCACAAGGGCACAAATAGATTTAAACAACGAGTCATGACAATCATTGACAATATGACCATAGATTGAAAATTGTTATTGTAATAGGATTTGTTCAATAAGCAATAGAATGGAGCAATTGAGCTAGGATGTTTGTTTTTCAGAGCAACAAGAATGGTTTGAAATGACCACACACTGAGTTTTCGTTACAAAACAAAATATTATATCGATAGCCAGTGATTTGTTGATTGAAGCAAAGATACAATTGTCCATTTTTGAATAGAAAAACATTAACAAGAATCGACAACCAATTAGAGAACCATTTGATGCAAAAAGAACCCCCTATAAGCTAATTGTGGAAGGACTACAGAGAGAGGAAGGTGTAGAAAATCCTTGCAAGAATGTATGGACATCATTAACTTGATGAAGTTCATGAAGATACTTAGGAGTTGATTCAGTATGTAATGAATTCAGAGCGCCATCATGTTGACAACTGAAGCAATGACGGGAGTGACTAACAATTCCTTCTTAAATTTCAACTAAGGTATATCAGAAATGAAGAAGAAGAACAAAATAATCAAATAAAAAATTGCCTGGATAGTAGGAGAAATGTTGAAGTCTATATAAGTTGAACCTAGCTGGTGTGTGATCAATTTCTTCAAAGTTTGACTCATTTAGTGCAAAAGCAATTTTCATTGTCATGCGACCCAATGGGAAAATATGGCAAAGTGGCAAATGCAAGATTTCTTTACAATGAAAAAATATGAAATATTCTGAATAGTCAAATGCTAATAGCCATTGAAGAACATTATGGAAGTTACTATATGGGGTTTAGTCTTCTCTCATTTCTATTCTTGTTGACCACTTAGATGAGGATGAGCACCTGGTTGTGGGACCAGGAAAATGCAGAAGAAGTTGTGAGGAATTTTGATACTAGTATTATTTACATGTGATCAAAGAGAGGAAAACAAAAAATACATGGTTAAAAAGGGAAAATGGATAACATGCAAGCATTTTACTTTAAGTGCATATGAAAAAAAAACAAAATTCACATAATGTACTAGTAGGCACAATTCAGAGACAATGTAACCGAATTAGAAGTATGTACAAAAAAATCCCAAACCTCTAACTACTAGAGTTAAATAAAGCATCTAGGTTAAGACATTACTGTCTAGATTCAACAGTTTTAGCCAAACCAAGATTTGTGGCAAGTGTTGGCCCAAGCTCAATAAATCTGCATTAATATAGAAAATGCTCATAATGGTTCAAGCTCAAAGAAATCTATATCATTACGGAAAATGTCCATTATAGTTCAATCTTTAAAAAATCACATCATTATATAAAGGCTCACTATGGATCAACCTAAAAATATATACATCATTACAAAACATATCTTTAAAGTGTACTCCATATTCTTTCATTTCACCCAAATAAAAAGGAAACTTTGCAATCCTAAAACAAAATGTTTGATGGTCTATGTAATGAAAAACACACCAACCATTCAGCAGGCCTAAGTGATGAATCAAGACTTCTAATTATCTTGATACCTTCCAATCCACTTTGTTCAATGTTCTTGAATAGCTAATTATGTATTTAATCAAGGTGCAATCTAGAAAATTGCTCAGACTTTGGTGATTAGCTAGCTAGTCCTCTAATTCAAACAAGTTTTCTTAGAGAGCCATTTCTAATACTTCTAAACTGGAGCCTATGCATATTAGCCAATTTTGAAAAAACTAGAATATGGGATTACCTTATAGAGTTGTACAAGAGTTTTCTTGTTAAGGGGTTGCACTGATGATCATATAGGGTTGTTGGTTGGCTAGTTGTCTAGAGATTTTTTTTCTTTGTTGGGGTTATCAAAGTTTTGGTAGGTAAAAGGTACCATGCAAGAATGGGAAGGACAGTTTCTAGTCAAGCCTACTAATTAAATTGAAGAAATATTGGTGAAAAGAGTTAAGGAGGAACGATCGGTGTCATGATCAATTTAAATATTTATTCAAATGGAAGAATAGAAATTTGGATGATGCATTATGTATTGTAGAGGAGAATTTGGGTTGCATTCAATGCCTACAATACTCAAAGGGCCCATGGTCCAATCTACCTGAATCGGATGCTCATGTTTTATTTCCAAGTGTGTATGATTCATGAGCATCAACCATAGGTTTGCACAATCAACATCAAAATATTTTCTTCCAATTTGCATCTATTGTTGTTAGTTAATTTGCTTCATAGGATGCAAAAAGAGGTCACCATTGCTATAGAACTACTACAAAACTATGCATTGTTATGAAATGTTGAAGCCTATATAAGGTGAACCTAGATAGCTTGTGATCAATTTCTTGGAAGTTTGACTCACTTAGTGCAAAACCAAGTTTCATTACCATGTGGTATAATGGGAAAATATGTCAAAGTGTCAAATGCAATATTTCTTCACAATGGAAAAAGATGAAATATGTTGAATAGTCAAATGCTAATAACCAACGAAGAACATTATGGAAATATATATATGGGGTTTAGTATTCTCTCATTTCTATTCTTTTTGAACACTTAGACGATGACACAAACCTGGCTTTGGGACAATGAAGATGCAGAAGAAGTTGTGAGGAATTTTGAAACTGGTATTATTTACATGCAATCAAAGAGAGACAAAAAAAGACTACATGGTTAAAAAGGGAAAATTGGTAACATGCAAACATTTTATTTTAAGTGCACAGAATAATAATAAAAAAAACAACACAAATGCCCTAGCATGCACAATTTAGAGAAAATGTAACCGAATGAGAAGATTGCTCCCAAAAAAAACAAATTCAAACCTCTAAATACTAGAGTTAAATAAAGCAACCAAGCAAAAATCCTACTCTCTAGCTTCCACATTTTTATCCAAACCAAGCTTTATGGCGAGTGTTGGAAATTCAAAAAAAATCTACATGAATACAAAAAATGCTCATAATGACTAAATCTCAAAAAAATCTATATCATTACATTAAATGTGAATTATAGTTCAAACTTCAAAAATTTACAGCAGTACAAAAATGTTCTCTATGGCTCAACCTAAAAAGGTCTACATTATTACAGAAATCCTCTTTAAACTCTACACCAAATGCTTTAATTTCACCCAAATAAAAAAGGCAAATTTTGTAATCCTGAAACAAATGTTTGATGGTCTATGTAACAAATCACACACCAACCACTTAGTAAGCCTAAGTGATGAATTGGGATCTCTAGATATCTTCACACCTCTCAATCCACTTTGTCTGAGGGTCTTGAATAGCTAATTTTTTATTCAACCAAGGTGCAATAAGGAGAATTGCTCAGACTTTGGTGATTAGCTATTTATTCCTATAATTCATATGAGTTTTATTAGAGAGCCATTTGTAATACTTCTAAACTAGAGCCTATTCATCTCAACCCATTTTGAACAAGTTAGAATATGACATTACCTTGTAGAGTTCTACAAAAGTTTGCTTGTTAAGGAGTTTTTCTACTAATCATATAGGGTTATTGGTTGACTGGTTGTCCAAGGAGGAGAATTTTTTTCCTATAGGGGCTATCCTTGTTTTGGTAGGTAAAAGGAACCATACAAGAATGGGAAGGAAAGTTGCTAGTCAAGCCTACTAAATAAATTAAAGAAATATTGATGAAAAGAGTTAAGAAGGAATGATCGATGTCAGGACCAATTTAAATATTTAGTGAAATGAAAGAATTTAAATTTGGATGATGCATTGTGTATTGTAGAGTACAATTTGGGTTTCCTTCAATTCATACATTAATCAAAGTGCCCATGGTTCAATCTTCTTAGTCAGTTACTCATGTTTTCTTTCCAAGTGTGTCTAATGCAGGAGCATTGATCACAAGTTTGTGCAATCAACATCAAAATATTTGCTTATTTTCACATTCCTACCTACCCTGTCAGCTGCAATTTCCACTTTAGGTCAGGCAACATGATATTTCCAATAAATCCAATCAATTGTCTTTTTTGATATTTGAGGCTCTTGATTGCATTCGACCTCAAATTAACCATGATAGTGAGATGATCAAATCAACTTATAATGTATCTTATCTTCATAATGCAAATGAAAATGAAATACTGGTGTGCAAAGCTTTACCATGTATTCAGTTATAGGGTCAAAGAGGACATGGTTAGTTTGATGATCATCATAACATTCTATATCTTTAGACAACTGATTCTCAGCCACAAAAAATTCCTTTGATATGCTATCCAACTGCTTTTCTGAATGATTCCCACAAGCAATGTAATTTTCCTCATTATTATGATCATTATTTGATGTAAGCTGCCGCAAAGTATGACATAAAAAATCAACCTTTTCCTCTGCCTGAGGGTTATAAAAGCTATCTTCCAGTATTTCTTCTTGGTGTTTGCAATGATTTTCATACTCTTTATGATCAAAATACTAGCAAATTTTCTGCATCTTTACATTAATCTCATACGATGTAACATGGTCTTCATAAGTGTACCCCTGCTGATTTTCATGTTGCATTTTATGGGATGTTATCCTTTCTTCTTAGCGTTAAAATGTATTGTTATGAAGAGCCTCTAAAATTTCTCCATCCATGAATTCATCATCATCATAAAAATCCTCCAAATAATGAATAAAACTCACAGAATGTTTATAGCAATCTTTGATCAGCAATAAGGAGGGATGACACTCTTTATACATCTCATAGAATACATCATGGAAATTAGCAAGAGAATATAATGAACCATTTTCCAGACCTTTATACCAAGACCATGCTTTTCCTTCTAAAGTGGTCATAAACATCTTCATGAGACAATCTTCAGGGAACTGAACCTTAAGAATGTGTACATGCATATGGAACCTAACCAAATGAAGAGCAGCATTGTCTTTCTTTTCATCTTTGAATATTGGAATATCATCTAACCATTCGGCCTTTGGCATAGGATTTGGAAAACCAGGGATACGAGACCGATTCATAGGGGCATACCTAGCATTCATTCTTGCAATGGCACTCATCTTGAAACTTCATCAAGCTACTGATCTTCTAGTAGTGGAGTCACCTTCCAATTTGTTATTTGATGTGTGGAGTCGCCAAGGTAGATGTAGCCTCAAACAGCTTCCTTAGCTCCTGCTACCTTCAAAAGTTCAGCTTCTTGATTTCGGGAATGAGTAATCTTCAAGCTCTTGGCAGACACACCAAAATGTTATCACCAAAATAAGACCCTAATAGGCTGCTCATCAAGTCAATCTCAGTGTAACTATTTCAAACCAATCTTTTGGTTGAGGCTTAGCCTCCTCAGCCTGAGAGGGGACTCTCAAGGGTTAATGATATTGATTAAAGATATAGATAGATGGCTAACTCTATGGTTTGTGATTTTATAAGTTTATAGGTTGAAAGATGGAGACTTTCTACCATTGGGCTATGGAGTCAGTGACAGAGATAAAGATAACAAATAGCTCTTCTTATAAAACTGAGGCTTTATATACTTCAATGAAAGAGTAACACATTCAGGAAAGTCTCAATAATTTGAAGTTCATAGAAGTCAAAGCATGTGGGCATGAATTCTGAGTAATGATACATCAAGGTATTCAAAAGGAAAGTATTAAAAGTGATTCATCAAAGATTAATACTTAAAGGAATTCAGAGCATGAATAACCATGAATTCTGAGTAATAAGTATTAAAACATTGAAGAAAAACATCCAAAGATAGGACCCAAGAACTCGATTCACCATAGTTTAACACTTAAAGGAAGTCAGAGCATGTTCCTCCATGAATTCTGAGTGATAAGCGTTAAGTCTATGGAAGTAAAACATATCAAAGATAAAAGATAAAGCTCACTGAAGTACACTAAGAAATCTCAGCTTTAGAAAAGATAAACTGCCTCTGTATATATCAGTCCCTTCCTAGCATTTACATAAAAATGGACAAAAATGTATAACTGGTTGAATTACAGATTAGCAAACATCTATTGGGCCATGGAGTCAAATTAGTCTTCAACAAAACATCATAATCAGATAAACATGGAAGTCAAGGCACTTGGAGTTTAGGTTTATAAGTGAAACAGTAACACAATGAATAAACACAGTCTACAAGCATGTGAAGGAAGTTAGAACATTTTCCAATGAATTCTATGTAACACATGCTCATACCACTGCAAATAAGTAATTGGAAAAGGCAATAGAAACATCTAACACATAAACCCCTTTTGAATTTTGAGTAGTAAAACAGATCTCTGTATTAAGTTGAAAAACACACAGTCTGCTCCCGTAACACAACTTCTTTTGCTAATACAAATGCCAACCTTGAGGAATTCAACCTAATTCTTCATATAGAGTCTTTACAACCTTGGATTCTATGGTCCATGCTTAGGAGAATTCTAATTTCTAAAATTGACACCTATCTACTCATAAAACAAACTCTTAATTACAACTTGATAGCAAATTGTCTTTTAGGAGTCCTAATACAAATAGGAGTGAAACTCCTAATACATGTTTCAACAACCTTATCTAAGACTTAAATACATTCTTTGACTGCTGCTAATCCATGTCTTAAACCTTTATGATGCCTTCAATGTTGTTCCCAACCTTGCTGATCCATGACCTAACTGTCCAGAAACTGTCTTTGAACAACATGTGTAAAACTGGAAAATTTTGATTTCTGAAAATATGGCTTCAAATAAAGACCTGTTTCTCTCAACTGGTAACACTTTTGAGGAACGTGAAAGCAGTTATTGTGGCTGGAGATTTTATGAAGAAAATCCTCTTTCATAATTCTAAAATACTTTTGCATTTGGCCAGAAACTTATCATTAAGTGAACTACTAAAACCAGAAAACAAAGTTTTTCTCCCAATGACTTTCAATAGTTTTGTAGCGCAAGTTGAGTCATCAATTTCTCCCATCTCATAATTAATTTAAATAAACTGAGAGAGGTTTTTGTATTTAAGTATGTTAGAGAGAAAAACCGCTTTCATTTTTTAAAAATGAGTTTTAAATTGCTCAAGAACCCCCTTGGAAGTGAACTACTAAAAACAGAAGAAAGTGCTAAAAGTTCACCTTTAGCAGTTTCGTAACGTGCTACGAAACTGCTGTGTATGCTCTTTTTTCAACACAGTTTTCAAAAATTTGAAGTTTGGATATTTTCAAAATTTCATAAGGACTGATATGATCACCAAGAACCAAAAGAACTTAACTTTATAATATGTTCCTTTTCAAAAATGATCTTCTTTTTAATATCAAAATTGATTTAAGATATATCTTTTACTGCCCATTTTCATCACCCTGTTTCATTGTTGTTGTAGCTTCTCTTCAGATTTTGTTAACTATATTTCTAGGTCTTCAACCTATCTCTTCAATCTCCTGTTAGTAGCTCTCAACTGAACATTCATCATCCTTATAAGTCTAGCTTCTTTAATTGCAGGTATGATTGCAAAAATTTAACCCTATCACTAACACTTTTATCAAGACTAAAATGACTTTTAGACCTCCTTGAAATCATGACCAAAAGAAGAGTTGACACAATGATGTTTTGAGAATTTTTGGGTGATAACAGTGGCGCCACTAGGGATAGTGTGCCCCAGTGGTACACTAAGAACCAGTAGCTCCACTACTACTATCCATCCTTTAGAATAAAACTCTAAAATTCTGCCCAATCTACTCCCCAAGCTTTAATGATTTCTACAACAGGGACTCAAACTGCACCTACTAAAAAATGCTTAGCCAACCTACCCTGAGCTTATTTGCACATTTCTACCTACCCTGTCAACTGCAATTTCCACTTTAGGTCAGGCAACATGATATTTCCAATAAAGCTAATCAATTGTCTTTTCTGATATTTGAGGCTCTTAACTGCATTCGACCTCAAAATAACCATGATAGTGAGATGACCAAATCAACTTATAATGTATCTGATCTTCATAATGCAAATGAAAATGAAATGTTGGTGTGCAAAGCTTTACCATGTATTCAGTTATAGGGTCAAAGAGGACATGGTTAGTTTGATGATCATCATAACAGTCTATATCTTCAGACAACTAATTCGCAGCCACACAAAATTCCTTTTATATGCTATCCAACTGCTTTTCTGAATGATTCCCACAAAAAATGTAATTTTCCTCATTATTATGATCATTCTTTGATGTAAGTTGCTGCAAAGTATGACATAAAAAATCAACCTTTTCCTCTGCCTGCGGGTTATAAAAGCTATCTTCCAGTATTTCTTCTTGGTGTTTGCAATGATTTTCATACTCTTTATGATCAAAAGACTGGAAATTTTGCTACATCTTTACATTAATCTCAGAGGATGTAACATGCTCTTCATAAGTATACCCCCGCTGATTTTCATGTTGCATTTTATGGGATGTTATCCTTTCTTCTTGGTGTTGAAATGTATTGTTATGAAGAGCCTCTAAAATTTCTTCATCCATGAATTCATCATCATCATAACAATCCTCCAAACACTGAATAAAACTCACAGCATGTTTATAACAATCTTTGACTAGCAATAAGGAGGGATGACACTCTTTATACAACTCATAGAATACATCATGGAAATTAGCAAGAGAATATAATGAACCATTTTCCAAGCCTTTATACCAAGACCATGCTTTTCCTTCTAAAGTGGTCATAAACATCTTCATGAGATAATCTTCAGGGAACTGAACCTTAAGATTGTGTACATGCATATGGAACCTAACCAAATGAAGAGCAACATTGTCTTTCTTTTCATCTTTGAATATTGGAAGATCATCTAACCATTCGGCCTTTGGCATAGGATTTGGAAAACCAGGGATATGAGACCGATTCATAGGGGCATACCTGACATTCATTCTTGCATTGGAACTCATCTTGAAACTTCATCAAGCTACTGATCTTCTAGCAGTGGAGTCACCTTCCAATTTGTTATTTGATGTGTGGAGTCGCCAAGATAGATGCAGCCTCGAACAGCTTCCTTAGCTCCTGCTACCTTTAGAAGTTCAGCTTCTTGATTTTTGGAATGAGTAATCTTCAGGCTCCCAACAGATGCACCAAAATGTTATCACCAAAATAAGACCCCGATAGGCTGCTCATCAAGTCAATCTCAGTGTAACTATTTCAAACCAATCTTTTGGCTGAGGCTTAGCCTCCTCAGCCTGAGAGGGCTCTCTCAAGGGTTAATGATATTGATCAAAGATATAGATAGATGGCTAACTCTATGGTTTGTGATTTTATACATTTATAGGTTGAAAGATGGAGACTTGCTATCATTGGGCTATGGAGTCAGTGACAGAGATAAAGATAACAAATAGCTCTTCTTATAAAATTGAGGATTGTATATACTTCAATGAAAGAGTAACACATTCAGGAAAGTCTCAATAACTTGAAGTTCATAGAAGTCAGAGCATGTGGGCATGAATTCTGAGTAATGATACATCAAGGTATTCAAAAGGAAATTATTAAAAGTGATTCATCAAAGTTTAATACTTAAAGGAAGCCAGACCATGAATAACCATTAATTCTGAGTAAGAAGTATTAAAACATTGAAGAAAAACATCCAAAGATAGGACCCAAGAACTCGATTCGCCATAGTTTAACACTTAAAGGAAGTCAGAGCATGTTGCTCCATGAATTTTGAGTGAAAAGTGTTAAGACTATGGAAGTAAAACAGATCAAAGATAAAAGATAAAGCTCACTGAAGTACACTAAGAAATCTCAGCTTTAGAAAAGATAAACTGCCTCTGTATATATCAGTCCCTTCCTAGCATTTACATAAAAATGGACAAAAATGTATAGCTGGTTGAATTACAGATTAGCAAACATATATTGGGCCATGGAGTCAAATTAGTCTTCAAAAAAACATCATAATCAGCTAAACATGGAAGTCAAGGCACTAGGAGTTTAGGTTTATAAGTGAAATAGTAACACAGTGAATAAACACAGTCTACAAGCATGTGAAGGAAGTTAGAGAATTTTCCAATGAATTCTAAGTAACACATGCTCATACCATTGCAAATAAGTAATTGGAAAATTCCATAGAAACATCTAACACATAAACCCCTTGTGAATTGTGAGTAGTAAAATTGATCTCTGTATTAAGTTGAAAAACACACAGTCTGCTCCCATAACACAACGTCTTTTGCTAATACAAATGCCAACCTTGAGGAATTTGTCCTCATACTTCATATAGAGTCTTTACAACCTTGGATTCTATGATCCATGCTTAGGAGAATTCGAATTTCTAAAATTGACACTTATCTACTCATAAAACAAACTCTTAATTACAATTTGACAGCTAACTGTCTTTTAGGAGTCCTAATACAAATAGGAGTGAAACTCCTAAAACATGTTTCAAAAACCCTATCTAAGACTTAAATACATTCTTTGATAGCTGCTAATCCATGTCTTTGACCTTTATGATGCCTCCAACGTTGTTACCAACCCTGCTAATCCATGACCTAACTGTCCAGAAACTGTCTTTGAACAACATGTGTAAAACTGGAAAATTCTGATTTCTGAAAATATGGCTTCAAAGAAAGTCTTGTTTCTCTCAACTAGTAACACTTTTGAGGAAAGTGAAAGAATTCATTGTAGCTGGAGATTTTATTAAGAGAAACCTCTTTCATAATTCTAAAAGACTTTTTCATTTGGCCAAAAACTGATCATGAAGTGAACTACTAAAACTAGAAAACAGAGTTTTTCTCCCAATGACTTTCAGCAGTTTCGTAGCACAAGTTGAGTCATAAATTTCGCCAACCTGATAATGAATTTAAAGAAACCGAGAGAAGATTTTGTAGTTAAGTATGTGAGGAAGAAAAACCTCTTTCAGTTTTTAAAAATGAGCTTTCAATGTCTCAAGAACCCCCTTGGAAGTTGACTACTAAAAACAAAAAAAAGTGCTAAAAGTTCACCTTCAACAGTTTTGTAGCGTGCTACGAAACTACTATATATGCACTTTTTTCAACACAGTTTTAAAAAATTTGAAGTTTGGGGATTTTCAAAATTTCATAAGGACTGATATGATCACCAATAACCAAAACAACTTAACTTTATAAGATGTTCCTCTTCAAAAATGATCTTCTTTTTAATATCAAAATTGATTTAAGATATATCTTTTACTGCCCTTTTTCATCACCCTGTTTCATTGTTGTTGTAGCTTCTCTTCAGATTTTGTTAACTATATTTCTAGGTCTTCAACCTATCTCTTGAATCTCCTGTCAGTAGCTCTCAATTGAACATTCATCATCCTTACAAATATGGCTTCCTTAATTGTAGGTTTGATTGCAAAAATTTAACCCTATCACTTACCCTTTTATCAAGACTAAAATGACTTTTAGACCTCCTTGAAATCATGACCAAAAGCAGAGTTGACACAATGATGTTTTGAGAATTTTTGGGTGATAACAGAGTGGATGAATAGATATCTGTATACAGACGAGCACGAAATTTTATTTTTCTCTTTTATATGCGAATTATACCAGTGGTTGTCGAAATTGGCAAATAGCCAAGGCACGTGGAAATTGGAAAACCTTATTCTGTGGAACCCAGAGTTGGTAAGGCATCTGGAAGCTTTAGAAAACAATATCGTGAGGGATTTCAATTATTGGATCGATGGCATTTTGGATGGATTCATCACTAAATTCGCGATCGATACATCTGTAAGCTATAGCGAAGCTGAATGACGATTCTTCAAAGGACCAAGGGGTAAGTATCTGAAATCCTTGAAGACTTGGATTAAAATGTTATTATGAAAGAAGAGAGTTATGCCATTAAATTAATGTTTAGAAGATATCTTACGGGAGCTATGCGAAGTGGAAAAACATTCAGAAGAGACTTAGATTCAGGTGTTGAGTACAATCCTCTGTTGGGAGTGTCTAATAGTGATGAAGAAATTATAGTTTGCAGGACACCTCTAGGTGCACTATAGACGGTAAAACAGGGTATCATGGGGATACCAAATCCATCCACTCTGCCTCCACCATCACCTCCGCCTCACACACCTACACCTACACCTCCACCTCCACCTCCACTATTCAATATGGCCAACGTTATGAAAATGCCCATATTCAAGGGTCTGGGGACAGAAGGCCCTAAACAATTTTGATTTGTATCAGATGTTGTGTGGAGGTCACAACATGTTACAGACGATGATTTGAAGAAAGCATAGCTGGTTACAACACTGCAAGATATAGCACTAAGTTGGTACATTAAGTATTGTTCGGCTCATCCAAATATAATGCTAGACGAGACGAAGAAGGCACTCAATGATGAATTCAAAAAGCATAAGTCACAAGCCTAGTTAGTGACAGAGGTCAAAGAGATCCAGCAGAAGGTGAATGATTCCGCGTGGGACTTTAATCAGAGGTTGAAATGTTTGTTGCAACAGGCTAATATGAAGATCACGGATGATCAACATAGGGACTGCTACATTGCTTCTCTTCTACTCCATCTAAGATTGCCACTATCACAACAAAAAATTGGCATGCAGGTTGAAGCATTAGAGATTGCTATGAGATTGGAAGCTTTGCCCATTCAGGATACGAATCTAGGGGTGCAACAGATTCAGTCATAGTTGGCTAGCTTACATATGGAGTTGCATAGCCTCAAAAAGGGAAAGGAAGTCCATATTGGGGTTCACACAAAAGTTTGGCACTTGAAATGCAAAGGCCATGGTCATGATAAGGACCATTTCCTAATCTATCAAAATTATCTTATTGGGGGAGGCCATGTCCCCCTGAATATAGAAAATACGTTAGGCCGAGCACAGGAGTAGCATCGTGGTGCATTATTTGTCAAGTTATAGGACAACATGCAACCGATAATTTCCATTTACTACAGAAGTTTGTACAGACCCCCCAGTAGTTGTTCTGCAATTTTTGCAAATCTGTAGGTCATGATGAGTGCCACTATCGAAGTTATGAATTGATGATGGATATAACCCCTACGTATATAATGCAGGAAGAGACTCGTCCTCAACAAGATCAGCGTGTAACTGCAGCGTGTGGAGGATTCCAAAGTTGAGGAAGAGTGCGAGGAGGAGGAACTGGAAGGGGGTCATGGTCAGATAATCTATTACAATTGTGGGGAAGTGGGCCATTTTTCACATGATTGCCAAAATCCAACACACCCTTGCTACCAATATTGTCGATAGTTTGACCATGTTATAGAATATTGCCTAGTGCTTATCATGAAGATGCAAGAAAAGAAGACTCAGACTTAGAAACCTACGTAGAACATCCAGATGATGAGGTCGGAGCCTCACAAATATGGGACCAGTGTCAATATTGTTATGTGGAGCCATATAGCTACTGGCAAAGATAAGGGGAACCAACCATAAGCTGATGTATGGGTTTATAAGGCTACTAATAAAGAGATGGGATTTGTGTAAATAAGGTGAAGGAAACATTTATGGAAGAAAAAAGGAGCTTCGCGGATGAAGGAGCTTCTACATCAAGGACTAAAAATACGGGAAAATCTGAAGATACCAGTATTGCGTAGGAGACAGACCCCTCCTTATTAGCGTCATTTTTAAAAACCCATATGAAACTCCTAAGAGATAAGAAGGTAGTAGAAGGACTATAAGGATTCATAGATAATTGCACTAGTAAGAATAAGCCTCTACCAGAACAGCACGCAGTGCATAAGGTGGGAAAAAATTAAAAGAGAACTGGTTGTGAAATGAGATTAACTACCCATATTGGAGAATACGAAATGGACCAGGTAATCCTTGATTTGGGGTTTGATGCAAATGTTCTGCCAAAGCAAACTTAGGAAGGAATGGGAAGACTGACCTACAGTGGTCCCTGATCCAGTTGAGAATGGCCATTCAGCAGAAGATTATTCATATGGGGCGCCTACATGGAGTGACTGTGGATATTGAAGGGGCACATGTCATAGCCGACTTTGAAGTAATCGAAATAGTGGATGACACTAACCCATATCCAGCACTTCTTGGAATTGATTGGGCATTTTATATGAACGCAATCATCAATCTGAAGAAGCACAGTATGAAATTTGAAAAGAAAGAACTAAGGGTGATTTTTCCATTGGATCCAGCAGAAGGTGTGTGATATACTGAACCAATCCGCGATTATGAGGAGGACGACAATATTGAGTAGATCTATAAGCTAATTGGGTGGGATGAAGATTGGATCAACCCTACGATGGATGGGAAAATCACGTGGGAGAAGGACAACTCCTGTAATTCAAATTCGCATGAGGAGCTCGAACACTAGTAGAACTGGCTACATGAAGTATCATCGTTTCACTGCAACAGGCTTACCAAATCGCTACAATGTATATCCACCAAGGTACATAATTTACTGTTACTATTATGATGGTTTAGAGCATGTCAATTTATTTCTGGATAAATTTGAAAAGGATGTACCAGAGGAACATCGGATCCAAGTGCTAGACATTGCACTGTGAGCTACACGTGCCCATTGGTGGGGCACACATAAGAATAGTTTCGCAGATTGGAAGGAGTATCGAACAATGATCAATTTGAGGTTTGGGTATGCTAATACCCGCATTATGAAGAAATACATAGGGAAAAATGATCCACATGAGAACTTAACTCATTGGACAAAAGCATGGGGAGAAGAACCATAGGCGGAGTGGGTTCCTATCTTCTTCCACACTTTGGATACAATCTCGATGAATTGGTATCTGGAAATGGAGTTGTGACATGGGACCGCAGAATGGGATGTTCTAAATGAAAGTTTTCTATTAACTTTTAGCTTTGAATATGGGTTTGAATGTATAGATGAAGCATTGCAAGAGATCAAAGTTGTGACATTCAAAATGCTTGAAGTACCGGTTGGATGGGTACAACTAGATTGGGGTATGTAGTTGCACCATGCACTTGAATGCTACAATGTGACTGCGGAGGATGGTGAGGAACATCCACATTCCTAAGTTTGAAGGACAATGTGAAGTCAAGGGACCTAAGGCATAAATCCCTGATATATGAGAGCCCTTAAAGACCAAGCAGGTGAATATTGGATCGGAAACGTAACCGAAGTTCATGAACATAGGATACTATTGGGACGAAGATATAGTAGATAAGCTCGCAGAGCTATTGCAAGAGTATCAGGACTTATTTCCCACCAAGTTCTCTAATCTAAAAGGGATAGTAGGGGATCTGGGAGTCATGAAGATCACTTTGAAGCCAGATGCAAAGCCAGTGAAACAACGCCCCTACCGATTAAATCATAAGTATAAGGAAAAAGTGCACAAGGAATTGGATAAAATGCTTGGAGCCGGGATCATTGAATTTGTCGAGGAATTAGACTGGGTTAGTCCCATGGTGGTTCAAGAAAATAAAACACAGGATGAAGTTCATATATGCGTAAACTTAAGGAAGTTGAATGACATGTGTGTCCACGATCCATTCCATATGCCCTTCACGACTGAGGTATTGGAGAATGTTGGAGGACAGGAAGCATATTCATTCATGGATGGATTCTCAGGGTACCATTAGATCAAGATCGCACCAGAGGACTAGAGTAAGACCACCTTCATGACTGAATGGCGATATTTTCAGTATGCAGTGATGCCTTTCGGGCTTAAGAATGCCCTTGGAATTTTCTCTAGGGTGGTAATTGTGACCTTCAAGGAATTTATCCATAAACCTTTGGAGGTCTACTTTGATCACTAGATAGTGTTTGGTTTATTAAAGTGACATGTTTTTAGTCTCCGTCTCATGTCGGATACTTCTCAAAAGCATCAGATAGCCCTTAATTTGAAAAAATGCATATTCTACGTACTCTACAAGATACTCTTGGGCCATGTTGTTTGCAAGTAGGGATTGATTGTAGACCCTGCCAAAATTGCAGTAATCGTCAATTTGGAAGCCCCAGAGAATGTTAAATAGTTGCGTGCAATGTCGGGCCATGCGGGATATTCTAGGAAATTCATCAAAGTGTATGCCTAAACCACTGCGCCCATGGAAAAATTACTGAAAAATGATGTGACATTTTGCTGGGAAGAGGACTGCCATAAGAGTTTGGATATTTTGAAGGAGAAAATGGTCACTGCGCCCATTTTAGTGTTCCCCAACTGGAAGAAAGAGTTCCATATACATGTAGATGCATCCTGCATAGCACTAGGAGCCATGCTGACCCAACCAGGTGAAGGAGATATCGACCACCCAATAGCATTTGCAAGTTGAAAGTTGTCAAAGGCAGAAAAGAACTATTCAACCATAGAGCGTGAAGGTTTGGCAATGGTGTATGCGTTGTAGAAATTCCAGCACTATCTATTGGGTGCACACTTCAAGATGTATATAGATCATTCTGCTCTGAAATACTTGGTCAACAAGCCTATGTTGGGGGAACAATTTGCAGATGATTGTTGCTTTTCCAGGAATATGATTTTGAAGTAATTGTGAAGCCAGGGCACGCTAATGTTGGTCCAGATCACCTATCATGAATTAAGAATGGGGATGAGCCTACGAGTCTAGAGGAAGGGTTTCCTGATGCACATATCTTCGTTGTTTGTGACAAATATGATCATTTCAAAGATATAATTCAATTATTATCTACCGACACCGCTCTTGAAGGATATTCGATGCAACAAAAGAAAGAACTGGTGGTTCGAGCTGTAGATTTCTTTGTTATCACTAGACACTCATACAAAATGGGCTCTGATGAAATATTGTGTAGGTATGTTCTAGAGTATGAAACGAAAAGTATCCTTGCAGAAGTGCTTGGAGGAATAGTGGGAGTAAATTATGCAGGAAGAGAAACTACGCAGAAGATCCTACGTGCAGGACTGTGGTAGTCGACTGTGCATAAGGATTCCAAAATATATTGCAGGGCGTGCGATGTCCATCAGTGGATGGGAAGACCGTCGTGAAGAGATGAATTGCCACTGAAACCAAAAGTGACATTGCAAGCATTTGATAAGAGGGTAATAGAATTTGTGGGACCAATACAACCACTGGGGAAGAAGACAAGGGCTAGATATATCATTACGGTGACTGAATACTTAACTAGGTTGGTGGAGGCACAACCTGGAAAAGATTGTAGAGCTGTTGTCACTGCGAATTTTATTCTTGAATATATCTTGTCTAGGGTTGGCTACCCTAAGATTTTGATGATTGATAGAGACACACACTTCTTGAATGAGACAATTGTTGCATTACTTGAGGAATTCCAGATATATCATCAAAAGAGTATGCCTTATCACCCTCAAGCCAATGGAACAGTAGAAACCTTCAACAAAATTTTGGAAATTGCTTCGACAGAGATTTGCAATGTGAAGTGAAATGATTGGGATGTGCACATACTAGTGGTCCTCTAGGCGTATAGGATCACCTGCAAAAAGTTGACAGGACAAACACCATTCAGACTAATATATGGGAAAGAGGTTGTAATGACCATGGAGTATATAGTGCCAAGTTTATGGATTGCAGCGGTTACTGACATGGTTGATCGTGATACCATGGAAGAATGAGTCATGCAACTCATTGAAATAGAGGAGGATCGCTTCTTGGCTAGATTTCATAAGCAGGTGTAGAAGGACCGTGAAAAGGCATGGCATGATCGCCATATCAAACAATGCACCTTCAATATCAAAGATTTAGTGTTGCTATATGATAGTAATTTCACAAAATTCCCAGGAAAATTTCAGATTTGGTTATGTTGCTAACTAAAAGAAATTATAGATGGAGGTGCAGTTCAGTTTGTAAAGTTGAATGGGGAATTATTTCCAGGAAAATTCAATGGGAATCGATTGAAGTTGTAGAGGGGTGATCCTACCTCTGTGCAATGACTATATGATTGAGGGATAGTCTTAGTTCTCTAGGCAGTTGCAAGGAAGTATGGGACTTTAAACTACACTGCCCGAAAGTTAGAAAAGCAAAGTGAAGGGGTTACGCAATAAGTCGAAGGATGGTGTCGAGGGGAGCTGCATCGAAGGAATTGCGCTAGGTGGATGGGTCCTGTGCAGTATGTCCGAAAGATGACTGTTGGATGCATTGTAGCTGATTTGATGGAAATATTTCCATTGGAAGGAGTGGGGAAAAACATTTATGGAGCATATATTTGGAAATATTCTGCCCAATGTGCATTAATGACCAGGAATTGGAGGGAATGATTGAATTTGAATTCAAATTGGTATATAAATATGGCATACCGCTCCACATTCGAACACTTTTCTTCCTAAGAGTTTTCCTTAAGTTTTTTTTCCTTGCTTTGCACCAAGGGTTGTATGTTTGAGTCGAAATTGGAGGAACTTCATTCAAGGCTAGCATTCACAAACTTGCCTAAGTGGAACCATAAGAACTTCCTTGAGAGAATGATTACAACTCGCCCTGAGATAGAACTAGTTGCACCTAAGATAGCAGCGTCCATACCTATACCTACATGATTGCCTACTATCACGCTTAGGTCGCCAAGGCCCAAGCCATCTACTTCTATGAAGTAGAAGAAGCCCCAGCAAGCGTTGGTGTGGTAATCGCCACAGAAAAATATGATATAAATCCGCCATAAGGGAAAAATGGATAAGTCCAAATAGCCAACGGAGCCATTGGACATGGATGAAGAATAATTGCACAAGGGCATAGAGGAGATTGATGTAGAGGAGGTTGAGCCAATAACTCAGTTGCAGAAGTACATACCACCTAGAAAATCCATGATTAAGGTGCCCAAAGACTCGGATTCTGCGAAGTTCATGGCCTCTGCACCTTTGCTACCAGAGAATGTGATGTTTGAAGGATTGTTGCTGGCTCGAATACCAAATTTAAAAATGGAGGATTGGGACCCAGGGTACCATGACAAGTTTCCACAATTGGTGCCAAGTAAGTACCTCAAGAAATTCCACTTTGAAGAGTCAGATGCCATGCGTTTGGAGCTAATGAGTTGGGTGGCTAGAGTTGGGGGCACAGGGCTCCTAAACATGTTATGGGTGATGCACTTCAATCACACCAATATTAACACCATTTGTGTGCGCCAACTATTGACGCTAGTACATGATGGGTGTCTCTGGCTGGAGGAACCCATCCTAATCACAAACATGCTGATCCACCACATAACGTTGCTTTCATCCCAAGGAATGGACCCTATGGAGGCTTTTGTAGGAAAGTTGAGGGAAAAGAAGTTGGCAGACCAAATGAAGAGTGAATTTGGTCTAGTCAAGAAATCATGTGGGTACTTCATTCAGTCCATATTCAATGGCATGATGCATTTTTCTGTGTAGATCTTAGCTCGTAAGATCATGAGAAAGTGCTGCACAGATGAAGTCCTTACACCAGTTGTTTATTTGGCTATGCAGTGCGCGAAAGGAGTCCAGTATAATTGGGTTCAATATCTATGTAAAGAGTTTCTGGAGGATTGCAGGGAGTCCCAAGATGAGGGCAAGGCATTTCACTACACTTGCTTGTTGTTGTTGATCGCTTTAGTGGCATGGAGGACACCCGAAGAGAGCTAATTCCCTCAACAGGACTCGGACCTACCAGAGGTGAAGAGGTTTGCTTCGCTATGAGCTACCAAAGACCCCACGGGCGTAACGGAGACCAAGATATTCTAGGTGTTGTTTGAGACAGAACTAGGAACGGTGATCAACTAGAAACTAAGATTATCACCCACCTTACATGCGCAGTACGAAAATGTCACTGACTTTAAGGAAAATTTCCACAATTTTCACATTCACGCAAAGAAGGATTTCTGGGGCATATGGCACAAGTTTTGTTACTTGGTTGTCGAGGAAGGTATAATAGGGTTTATCAGTAAGTGGCCAAGTGACTGGCTAACCCCTTCTGATGCCAAGACAGGTACCCGTACAGATGCTGAAGGTTCAAAAGTACAGACCACGGTAGCAGAAAAGGAAAAGGAAGCATAGAGGGCTTCCACTCAAGAGAAGGCTACGTAAAAGAAAGAAGTTGTTGCAAGAGAGAAGTTAGTTGCTATAAGGGAGAAAGAAGCGACAACCAAAGAAAAAGAAGAAACACAAGAAAAGACTATGTTGCAAGCTACCATTGATGTCAATGAGTTAGAAACCGAGTGGAAACATGGGGAGGAAGAAACAGAGGTGGAAGAAGAAGGGGGCGTAGAGTTGGGGTCCCCCTTCGTTGTCAAGAAGCGCAAGAAGAGGACTTCCACAGGGTAGTGCTAGAAGAAAAAGTCTGACAAAACAAAAGGCACGATGTAGGTTTTAACCCTGTACAGAAATTACCTGCATATGAATTCTAAAACAAAGAAAATAAACAATGCGAGAGCATAACACATAAAACACATATACACAAAGATTTTCCCCTGGATCCCAAAACAGGACTACCAGCTTGATTTTTCATTATATTCCTTTCAATGTTACAATACATATTTATACATGCCGAAGCATCCAATACCATGGACCGAAAACCATTGTGTCCAAAACCATGGACCAAAAACCATAGGTAGGTTCGCCCAACCTAA
>APFE030640704.1:20666-37901 GCA_000404065.3 Pinus taeda | reverse complement strand
ATTTTTTTTATATAATGCTTATATTATAGTACACATGTCATGTAATTAGAGGAAAGCCCTATTTCCAACCCTATTGTAAAGTAAATGCGCCCTGACATGAGCGCGATATAACATGCGGCTATTTTTTTTGCGATATAACACGCGGCTATTTTTTTTTCTCTCATCACCAGGTGGCGTGTTATATCCTGTATATCGCACCCATGTCAGGGTGCATTTATGTTACAATAGGGTTGGAAATAGGGTTTTCCGTAATTAGAGTATAAATTGATATAATGATAGTTGTACAAATTGTACACATGTTATTTTTTCAAATTTACATTTTTTAAATTAAAAAAACCTATAAAAATAGTCAATTCAATACTTTACACCAATGAGAAAATGGAATTTTTGAATTTAATTACAAACCATTTGTGTTTATGGTACATAGCAATTAATATATAATGTTAATTTTCAAATTATTTATATTTATTGTACATAGTAATATACTGATAAAAGTACATAGTAATTAATAATGGAGTACACAAAAGTCAAATTCTTGCATCATTACACAATAAAAAGGAGGTATTTCAACCAATCATATTTGAGATAAATAGAAATAAATTTTATTTAAAAATAATAAATTTAATTTTATAATGTTAAATTTTAAATAAATTTTATTTTTTAAGTCAAAACAAGACTAATAACGGGCAATAAAAAACTGAATACATTAGCTCCTATAAACACTAAATATAATAATATATACAAATAAATATTTATAAAATCTTTAACTAAAACTCCCATCTACAATGCAATTATGAATGATGGGAAGTGCATCTCATGACAAAAAGATAAAAATGCAGAGAATCAATTTTAAAATGTGGTGAGCATCTATTACTTTTGGGGTGAGTGGAACAAAATAATGATGATCCACATTACTTTTCAAGTGTCTTATATAAGATTAGTTAAATCCAATAAAGCTGCAACTGAACCCAATCCAGTTCATACTTGTACTCTTTCTGTAGAAAAAAAAAAATCAATAAACCAGTCCTTTCAACCTTGTTTATGGTTTGATGTCCGCTTTTCATATGATTTGAGTAAATATTAAATTGCCATGCTTTATTAGTATGTCTTAGCCACTAGATCATGACAATTAACTATTGCTATTAGTTGGCTATTACAACTTGGGTAACAGGAAATATATTTTCGGGTATGGTTTAACTTATTTATTATTACTATTTGTTTAATATTTAATTGAATTTTTAGATAGAGATTAATATGTTAAGGGATGTTTAGGATGATGATAAGTTGGTGTTAATGTGTTTTTGATTGTTAATAGAGTTAGATATTGGTTAAAGGGTGATTTATATGGTTGAATAGTATTTAATGTATTTTTTCATATATATTAAAGATGTGATCTTAGGTATAATTATGATTTTAATGATAAAAAGATGTGATCTTAGATATAATTATGATTTTTTTGTTGTTGTTGTGTATATTTATTTTTAAATGGATTATTTATGATTTGTTTGGTTTTTTGTGTTTATTAGTTTAGTATTATGTTGATTTGGAAATCAGGTGTGGTTTGAGAATTTAACAAAGAAATACTAGAAGAACCATGATCATTAAAAACTTGACTTTGTCAATCCTAGTCACAACTTGGTACGGCACTTTGAAGCAAGAAAACACCTTTAACACCCTTGTTGTTTCAATTGAAGTAATTATTTTACACTAATGTGCAAGGTTGGTTGGTTATGCCTAACTAGCGTTATACTCCCTTAGATCCATGAATTAAATTATAAAAGGGTTTTCCTTAATTTTGATTAAAATCACTTGTAAGTTTGAGAATTCTCTTATTTGGCATTCTATTGCTGATTAGCATTTTCTTTATTAATTGAGAACTTACTAGTGGTTAAAAATCTTAGTGAAGAATCCTTATAAACATGAAAAGCATTGGAAACCTTGGTTCAAAGTTTAAACCATGACTTGATATAAACTTTCGAGCTTCTCATTTCAAATTGAAGTCAATAAATTACATTTATGGTGCATGCCCTCAATGTTCTCTCTTTAGGTTCAAAAATAAAATCATATTAATTTTTGAATGGAAAGAGGGCTATCATCAACATCAACATCATTTAGAATTATAAGAGCCCTGGTATAAAAATCATAGGCATTGGGAATCTTAGTTTTATGGATTTAAAGCTTTGTTTTTACATTTTCCATATAATATAATAGAGTAAAATTTTCATAAAACTTTGTTTTTACATTTTCCATATAATATAATATAGTAAAAAGTTTTGTTTGTTTTATTATTATTATTATTTAGATGTATAATATAATATAGTAAAAAGTTTTGTTTGTTTATTATTATTATTATTTAGATGTATATGGGTTGTTTGGTTGGTATTGTATGGAGTTTGAAATTTTAAAATATTTTTTTCTGGAATGTTATTTATCTAAACAAGCTTATATGCTTTTAATCATATACTAATTTCAAAACAAAAGATTGGTTATCAACTTCGTTAATGCTCTTTTATTTAATGTTTTTCATTAAATTAGAAGTTTTAGCTTCTAGATTATTTATCTTAAAAACCTACTAACCGTTATCCTTTCCTTTGCTTATTTTTAAGCACGATTAAAATTATGTTATTTCGTGAACAATGGGGATTCTTCCTTGGGTGTTGAACTATCTATATTATATTTGAACCTTGCATCATACCCTTGACTCTTTCATAAGGTTTGAACATAAGAAACTTGCAAAGTTTATAATCAACAAAGTTTTTCTTTAAATATTGACATTATTTATCCCCAAGCTTATGGTTTTAAATAATCTATACATGTTTTTCCTATGTTCTTAAATAATCCATACATGTTGTTGATCATTTGAACATTGAGCTATGTCTTCCTTATTGTGGCATTTTTTTTGAATAAATGTCTCGACCTTACTCATAAATCATTTTATATTATTGGCTGCTATATTTTAAGGTGGGGAATTGATTATGTCAATTTTTTTCTTTCTTTCTAAAATGAATTTCAAAAATAGTTTATTTCTATATATATATATATATTTTAATTATCTCACTAAATTATCATTAAAGGCCTATTTTGGTTAGAATTTAACAAGATGTTAATCTTTCCATAAGAATAAAATTTCTATTTGGTTGATCAATCAAATTACAAGTATAATATTGATATGTTTATGTCTTATTATGTTTGCAAAGTGATTCTAGATTACACTTGAGTTTAAAGTATATAGTATTAGTGTTTTACAAGTACAAAGAAATTGTTTGATAGTTTATGCTTCTTTTAATAAATTTATTATTTTGTAAATATTGATCTCATATCTTCTTATTTTCTACACTTATTTTTTTAGTTTCTCATATGTAAAAGTAATGAATTTATTTCCAATAAGAGGAAGATTGTGCTCTTATAAGTCATTTCTTGCTTAGAATAATAAGACTTCAAGACGATCAAATTAATTATGCTTTTATGAATATAAGTTTTATATTGATTGTTAAATGAATCTAGAACATTTTTTAATTATTTTTCAAATAACATCATTTTGTTTGGTTTAGCACACATAATTATCCTTAAAGACCCATATTGTCCAAATCATTTCAATACATAGTCTTTGAAGCATAAAATCTTTGAATAGTTAATCATTACAATTACAAACACCATATTGATGTGTATATGCCTTATTTCCTCAACTTGGACCTTAATTACACTTGAACTGAATATGAATTCAGAGTAGTTATAAATATATAGCGTCAATGTTCTACTAATAAAAGAATAAGGTTTATGGCTTATGTTGCTTTTCATAAGTTTATTGTTTGTTTGTATATACATCTACTTAAAATTCCCCTTGTAAATGCATACACTTAATTTGGCTATTCATACATAATAGTATTCATTTCCTTCCCAAAAATAGAAATCTTATGCTAAGTTTTTGGTTTGCGAGGGGATATTTTATGCATAAAATGGTTTTCAAGATGGCTATCCATTCTCATTTGCATTTAGTCATGTGTGAAAAAAGTGCAATGCCCCCATATATATAACATATAGTACCATTATTTTGTCATATGGTCACTATAAATCACTCATGTCTATGAACTATGTGACATTGAGGAATCATATTTTGTTACAATTTTCTTCTTTGATTGTGTACTCTGACCTTCAAATATTTGTATTGACGTGGTATTTGTAAGGGAATCACTCTCTAAGAAAAAATGGTTATACCTACTAATTTCATTTTTTGTTACTATAATTTCTTGTTCAAATTAGTTTCTAATTAGCACATCTCTTTGACATGTACCCTCCTTTAGACAACATGACATGGATATTACGTAACACATTTCTAGTCCATGAAATAAGAGTGCCTAGATGCTTGCAAAAATAACTTATTTATATCATCGTTAGACACAAGAAACTTATTTCAAGTTGGCAAGGATGTTGCTTTTGTACAAAGAAGGAAAAACAAAAGCTGGTCAATTTGCAATTTAATGGTTGTGTGAATTTTGTTGTATATGAAAATATACATATGGATAATGAAGCATAAATGTTTATTTGAAGATTCTATTATGATTAATGTTATTTGGAGGTACTCTACCTTATGTAATTTGTTTCAAGTCCTTCTCATGCACACTTTGAATCGCTGCTCCAATGCGTCCCTTAAGATAGTGATAAAACCACATATAATTGCAAGATAATTCAATGTGATGAAATAGAAAATAATAAATCCAAAATACTAATCATGAGGTCACTATGAGGTCTTAGAGAATCAATATATAGCCATCAATGATTGAAAAGCACAGAGTTGAAATTAAGTAGAGAGACAACAAACTCATTAAATAAATGTTGCCTCAACATAGATGAAAATAGAGCAAACAACCTAAATGTAGAGAAATTACAAGACTTGAAATTGACATTAGATCCATACTAAAAAAGAAAGATCATCCACATTTCCAAAAATAAACAATATCATTGCATCAATTGAAGCAAGAAATATGAATACAAGAGTTTTTCCAATGAAAAGAGAGAAACATGGAAATAAAACTATCCAAGACACACCCACTTATAAGTTTGTTAGTTGTGAATGCATGCATTTCCAGAAAGACATGTATGAAATTTGCACTAATGCCATAAAATTGTTTACTTTGTTGACTATTTAAGAAGAGTCAAAAGTCATTGAAATTAGAGAAGAAATATGAAAACAATGAAATAATGCTATGACTAGCAAGATCATATTTTTTGCATTATAATGCCAACAACAATTTAGAAAAGCCTACAAACTAAAGAGAATGGATAGAGAAATGGATCATTAAATAAATGTGATATCAACACAAGTAAAATTGGAACAAAAACATTACACTTCAAATGGACTTTAGGTACATGCTAAAATAGAGAGATGGTCCAATTTTCCAAAATATCATCAATAACATTACATTAGTTGAAACCAATAATACAAGCAACAAAATTATTTACAATGCCAAGCAAGAGAGAAACATGTCAAGTAAACAAAGGGATCTAAGACATATTTAGAAGTTTCCAAGACATACCCACTTATGAAAATGCTATCTATCAATGTATGCATTTCTAGAAAGACATGTATGACACTGGAAAAGTAAACCAGTTTGCTTCATTGAAAATTTACTAAAAGTGCAAAGTCATCAAAATAAGAGAACAATATGCAAATAATGCAATGATTCTATCAGTGAGTAGAAAATTATGTATTTTCACATCACGTCATGTGACAATATAGATTATGAAGAATCTGACCTCTCCAAAATAGAGGCTAACTTCCCTGAGAGTAGATTTTGTATAGTGTGTGGACAAATAATGAAACTTGGCTATAGAAGATCCTATTTTGGCCTCACTAGAACCATTATGGATGTTCATGTTGATGTAAACAATTAAGTGCGGTGAAAAAATTATGTAGGCTTATCTAATTCTAAAATAGTTGTAATAATAATAAAATGAATATTATAATTATCATCATTGCAACTGTACATGTTGATATCAATAGTTGAGCTCAATGAGAAATAACTATAAGCTTATTTGATTCTATAATAGTTGTAATAATGGTAACAAGATATTGATATAAGAGTGCATATTTGTTTTAAAATACAAGAGCAAGGAATGTCATGAATTATCTCAATGAATTGAATTGTGTACTACTTTTCCTTATAAACATGAATGTTGTTGAAAATGCACCAAGAAAATCTTAGTTTGACTTTGCCTTGGTCAAACTAGAGAAAATTCAAATTTCTATTTCAGCAGAAATCTTGGATGTAGCTAACTGAGGTGACATGGCACTTGCCACTCAGTTAACTCAGTTAATTCAAGTTGGAGAAGCTTGAGTTCAGTTCAACAGGATTTATTTCTATTTTGTAGCAATCTAGTTCAATTAATTTGAGCCATTGAAAGTTAAACTAGTTCTAATTGTCAGAAGAGCTAGTGGAGGTCAAGCTGTGGAAGTGGAACTTCAACCACACTTAGTGATCAACCAGTTAACTGATAAATCATCCCAAAATAATTGTTACATGTTGAGAATACGAGTTACCCAATTGAGATGGAGATTTTAAGGTAATGTACTATCAGTTGTAGCATATTCCAATGTGTACATGTAGTCACAGGAAGGACCTAGAGGAATTGCGCAATTTAATAGTGGGAAATTCCTAAATAATAGGGGCTAATTTCTTGGAGGAACAACGCAAGGAAATAGGAGCGTGGAGGGCTTAAAATTGGCTAAGTGGTGTACACAGTCAATTAGTCAGGCATAGGGATAGACTATACACTTTCATGGAGTGCTTATGCTTCAACAAGCATATGTATTCATATTTATTCTCTGATTAATGCAATACATATAGGAAGGGGTTTTGAGTAGTTTCTTTCCCCTAGATAAATATTTTTGCATGTGTGATGTTTCCTTTTCCATGTCTATGATTTGTGTTCTAGATGGTGAATTAACTTCCACAAATTAGTAGAGTAGTTTTGAGCCTTGAGATTTAGTAAATTTCATGAGCAGTTTCAAATCTACATAATAATTTCTACATGGTATCAGAACTGCAATCATTGTAGCGCAGATATTTCAAAGTTTTCATTGCAGGAGTTTCAAATTTGAATATCAATATTGCAGGTTTTCTTCAGGATTGAGAAGATGGTTTTCAATGGAATAAGGCTAAATTATGCCTTAGAATGCACCTCAAATTTTGTTGTATGGAAGGATTGCATGGAGGCAGTATTGGATGACAATGGGTTGCTAGAATATATCAAGAAAGATGTGGCAAAGCCTCAAGCATTTGAAGCCTAGAATCTTTCTTAGTGTAAGAAAAATGTGGCAAAGGCAAGGAGAATCATATTGGAGGGAGTACAGGATCATATTGTCTCGAATATCCATGAAAAAGAGACTATTTTCATGATGTGGAAAACACTGACATAATTTTTCGAGAATAGTAGTGACCAAAGGAAGCTGGCACTCAAGGAAAAGCTTTGAAGTATCAAGATGCAGAAGAATGACACAATTCCACAGTATTTGAGCAAGTTTACATAGTGTCGTGATGAAGTTGGTGGGTTCGGTGTTAATGTCCTTGAAGAAGACTTGGTAGCTCTAGCCATTCTAAGCCTTCCCAAGAGCTGACATGGATATCAAAACTTTGTAAATGGTAGGGAGAAACTACCAAGTTGGGAGCACTTATGGTCTAACCTGGTGTAGGAGGAAACAAGTTGAAATACCAGAGACTAGACTTCATCCAAGGGAGAGGATGAGGAGAACTGTGCCTTGGCTGGAAAGGAAAAGACGAGGAAAGGGAAGAAATCCCAACCCAAAGCAGAATCTAGTCAAGGGGGAAAGAAGAAAGACTTGTCCAGAATCAAGTGCTTTCACTATCATGAATTCGGGCACAATGCCACGAAATGGCCACAAAAGAAGAGAAGCAAGAATAACTCAAGAGGAGTAGTGGGTGAAGCCTTAGATTCACAGTTCGAGCTTGATTTTACTCTCATTGCATGCATGACCAACACAATGATGGGGAGTGTGTGGTACTTGGACAATGGTGCCTCATTTTATATGATGGGGAATAGATATTTTTTCAGTGATTTGGAGGAGAAATATCTCCAGATGCACATCGATATGGGAGATGATGGAAGGTACAACATGACCGAGATTGATATAGTCACCTTTTAGAGCTAGTCGAGCTCCCCTCACAAACTCAAGGATGTGATGTTTGTTTTGGGTATAAAGAAGAATCTTGTCTCCGTTGTATTATTGGAAGACCTAGGTTATGATGTGATCTTCAGAAAAAGAAAGGAATTCCTGAGACACATAGCCATGGGACAGGTGAAGCAGATTAGGGTTCATGTGAAGAACCTCTACAAGCTATATGTGGAGGATTGTGTTGCATTGAGCGCAAAGGCAGAGAAGGTGCAAAGACGTGATATCGATGAAATTTGGCATAGAAGAGTTGGCCATTTGCATCATGGCGCTTTGAAGATCATGCAAAACATTACCACATGCCTCCCCAAAGGAGAACTAGAGAGGAAGGAAACATGCAAAGGGTGTACCTTGGGAAAGTACAAAAAAGCTAATTTCCATGTTTGGGACAACAAAGCACATGCAGTCCTTGAAAGGATCCACTATGATGTTTGTGGACATTTCTCAATAGCCTCCACTGCCAGGCACACATATTTTTTCATCTTTATTTATGAATCCTCACAAAAGTGCTAGATCTTCTTCATGCGGAAGAAGGATGAGAGTTTCTCCAAGTTCTTGGAGTTCAAAGCACTGGTCGAGAAAGAAATGGGAAAGAAGGTGAAGGCTACCAGGAGAGATAATGAAGGTGATTACGTGTCAAATGAGTTTAAAAATTTCTATGCAAAAGAATGCATTCGATGAGAGTTGACATCACCCCACCACCCAAAGCATAATGGGGTCACTGAGAGGAAGAACCGAAACATTGTGGGAGCAGAAAGGGTGATGTTCCATGACCAAAGCCTACATCTGCACTTGTGGGCTGAAGCATGCAACACATAGGTATATTTGTAGAATAGGAAACTTCCTCATTAGATTCTTGGCATGATTACATAGGAGGAGGCTTTATTAGGGGGGAATTTAGATGTGTCACACATCAAGATATTTGGACCCTCTATTTACTGCCATGTCTCCAAAGAATCAAGGAAGAAGCTAGAGCCAAAATCAGAGTTGGGGGTATTTTTGGGTTACACAAAATCTCCCCACAACTACCGTGTGTACTTACCATCCCTCGGAATGATAGTTGTGCAAAGGATTTAAAATTTGATAAAGACAAAGCCATGTGGTGCTCTCTTGAGAGGGAGATTGAGATCCCACCATAGGAGGAGATTTTAGCTCCAAAGGAGGAGCCTAAAGATGTTTTGGAGCAACCACAAGTTGAGGAGAAGAGAGTGGAGACAACTAATCATGGAGAACCATCCAGGGAAGGTAGGAAAAGGACCAGAGAAGTTGAGAGGCTTGTGCAGGATGCAAGGGAGAATGTGGGTGCTCCTTCAAATCAATGTAGGAAGAGAAGGTCACCAGATCGTTACACTGGATACATGACTCTCATGACTAAGCTAGTAGAGACTAAGCCATCCTCTTTAAAAAAAATAGTATAACAACCTTTATGGGTTGATGAAATGGTGGAGGAGTATGAATCCATTGTAGACAATAGTGTTTGGGAAGTGGTCCCAAAACCAAAAAACAAATTAGTTGTGGATTCAAGATGGATCTTCAAGGTGAAGAATGAAGTAGACAAAAACATAGAAAAGTACAAGCCCAGATTTATGGGCAAGGGGTACTCTCAGGTAAAGGGGATTGACTATGAGGAGACCTTTTCTCTTGTAGCAAGGTACTCATCCATCAGATCAATCCTTTCTTTGGCTGCACAGATGGGTCGAATATCCACTAAATGGATGTGAAAAAAACATTCGTTAATGGAGTTATTGAGGAGGAGGTGTATATCGAGCAACCAGAAGACTTCTAGAATTTTGATCGAGAGTATCATGTGTGATACTCAAGCAAGTGTTGTACAGTCTCAAGTAAGAACCCCGTGCTTAGTATAGTGCCAAAATCAATAAATATCTCACCAGTTTGGGATTCACCAAAAGTGAAGCAGATGAAAACCTTTATCATATTTTGGTAGAAGGTAAATTATTGATTATTGTCTTATATGTTGATGACTTGATTTTGGCTGGTGATGAGAAGTTGATCATGTATTTTAAGGAGGACCTTGTAAGATATTTTGAGATGAAGGACATGGGTCTCATGCACTACTTCCTTAGATTAGATGTGTGGCAAGGTGATGGGGAATTGTTTGTCTCTCAGGGAAAGTATGCCAACGAGATACTTAAGAAGTTCTGCATGGATAGATGGAAACCCATGAAGAATACTCTAGTGATCAACTAGAGGAAATAGGATACCACTTTAGATGAGGAAGTGGATGCTACTGTTTACCGACAGTTGGTGGTTGCACTCATGTATCTTGTGAACACATGACCAAATATGTGCTTTGCAGTCAACATGCTAATCCAAGCTATGGTTAGGCCAACCAAACTATTTTGGAGGGAAGCTAAGCATGTTCTACGGTACCTCAGAGGCATTACCCAGTTTGGACTATGGTATACATGGAAAAAAGGAGTGAAGTTGTGTGGCTTCATAGATGTAGATTGGCCAAATAGTCCATAAGACTGAAAGAGTACATCAGGTGGAATTTTCAGTGTTGGGCCTGCAACAATTTCTTATTACAACATGAAACAAATATCCATGGCACTTAGCTCAACAGAAGCAGAATATATGGCTGCAAGTCAAGTAGCATGTGAGGTGATATCGATGATAAATATACTTGTTGTATTGTTTGGTCAGATGATGAATCCAACTGCAATTTATTGTGATAATCATAGTTGCATCAAACTCTATGAAAATCCTATTTTTCATGATCAATCTAAGCATATTGATATCTGGTATCACCATCTACGAGATTGTGTGTAGAGGTGGATTATTTTGTTGTAGTACATTCCGACAGAGGAACAAGATGTTGATATTTTGACAAAGGTCTTGTCAAGAGGAAAGCTTGATTCCACAGGTGTAGGATAGGGCTTGCTGATAATCCCTTTCTTTCTGAGAGGGAATGGTAAAAATGCAACAAGAAAATCTCAGTTTGACTTTGCCTTGGTCAAACTAGAGAAAATTCGAATTTCTATTTCAATAGAAATCTTGGAGGTAACTAAATGAGGTGACATGGCACTTATCACTTAGTTAACTCATTTAATTTGAGTTGGGGTAGCTTGAGTTCATTTCACTATGATTGATTGCTAATTTGTAGCAATCTATTTTAGTTAATTTTAGTTATTGTTAGTTAAACTAGTTCTAACTGTCTAAAGAACTAGTGGAGGTCAAGTTGTGGAAGTGGAACCTCAACCACACTCAATGATCAACTAGTTAACTGATCAATCATCCCAAAATAATTGTTACATGTAGAGAATTCGAGTTACCTAGTTGAGATGGAGATTCCAAGGCAATGTACTATCAGTTGTAGCATATTCCAATGTGTACAGGTGGTGCATGCAGTCAGAGGAAGGACCTAGAGGAATTGCGTAATTCAATAGTGGGAATTTCCTAAATAATAGGAGCTAATTTCCTAGAGGAACAAAGCAAGGAAATAGGAGCTTCAAGGGCTTTAAAATTGGCTAAGTGTTAGGCAGATTTAGCCAATCAAGTAGAGGGATAGATTGTACACTTGTAGGGTGTGCACAGGATTGAGAAAGCATATGTATTCATCTCTATTCTCTATTAATGCAATATAGATAGGAAGGGGTTTTGAGCAATTTCTTTCCCCTAGATAAATCTTTGTGCATGTGTGATGTTTCCTTTTGCATGTCTATAATTTGTGTTCTAGATGGTGAATTAACTTCTACAGATCAGTAGAGTAACTTCGAGTCTTGTGATTTAGTAAATTTCATGAGCAATTTCAAATCTATACAATAATTTCTACAAATGCATTGTCATCAATAATAAATAGGGACCGATTTTCAAGAAAACCATCCACTAGATGGTTTTAATAAGTCAACTAGCATAGAATCCTTATCCTTTTTTTTCAATGTTGATGAGTTCAAACCCATTATGAAATAATAGTCCATGGTTATGGGGAGGCTCAAATAATTTACCATTAGATAATATAATTATACAAGTTACACCATCTAAAGGATTTACACAATTAGGCATTTTTGAAGACAATTTTTCTTAGGAGAAGAGCTTGCCAATTTTTTTTATGGATATATTTATCCTAATGACATTGGTAAATGTTTTTTCATATCAATACAATAGAATAAACAAAACTTGTGCATAAGAGAAGATGAATTTGCATCACATATTGCAAATCACTTTTTTCAAAGTCATTTGATTATCCTTGAATAGCATGTTGTGCATAGGTTTCATATGTAAACTTGAATTAAAGAAAAGAAATCGCTTGGAAAAAATGTGAAGTAAAAACACATTGTAAACAAAATATCAAAATACTCCATTACATATAGCAAACATACTTCACTTAACAACTCAAAAATATGAGAAAACATAATAACTAATCTTCTTAAATGGAAGGTTTTCTTTCTTGTAAGATGTTTCTTCTTCATTTTATTAGACCCTTTGATTTTTAAGCTAATTCAACATCCAAAGCATGTGTCATATTATAGAGACCCAAAATATATGAAAATTTCTTCTTTCCTAAACTTTCACATAATAAAATTGTGATAATAAGATTAACATGGAATCCTTATTCAACTTGCTATGACAAGACCAACAAATGCATCAAACATGAAATTCATATCATGCAATAAATTTTAAAAATAAAAAATTCAAATTCATTTATTTTATAGTTTATTATAGGTTATGATAAATGTATAAATTAATAGTGAAAACTATATATTTTTTCTAGTCATAAAATATAGGGATATTTTACAAGTATTTCACTAATGTGTTGGGAGTAAATGTAGTCATTAGTGGAGTACTTATGAGCGTAAGAATTAAGAGATTATATTCCTAATTCTTTGATACATTTAATCCATGTTAAACATCAATATGAAGGGCACAATCCATTATAAGTGATTGTTATTATTAGTCCCTACCTCTGTTAGGGATTGTAACTTTCGCCTCGTGGTCAAAGCCCCTTGACTGTGTATTAGTTTGCAAGTTTTTTGTAATTTTAACCAAAGTTTCCTAAAAATGTTGATTATATACATTTTTTTATAGATTTAAAATATATTTCTATTTTATTAAAATTCTTATTTCTAATTTTCCATTGGTTGAGCGAGCATTGTGACATAATTCCCCTAGTGGAGGGTGCTTTAATTTTCATATTTGTCAAACGTTGGAAAATAATTTTAAAATAGGAAAAAAGGAATTATGTGATTGGTTGTTGTAGAGGCTTTGACATTGACTATCATGGTTGTCATGATTTTTTTGTAGCAGAGACGACAATCTATGTTAATGCTTTGATGACAAGGATTGCTGGTAGAGTTTTCACGACACAGATTGACGGGTAGTGGGGTGCAACGAACCTTATGTAAGTGGGGGTGAGACCATTTGTAGTCACGGTTCCAACATCTTACATGAAAGGCTTTGCACATGGTCAATTGTCTAAATAAAAAATGGATAATCTATATCGGTTACAAAATAAGGGGGGTGATTAATTGTGTGGAGTGACTCGATGGGTGGGTTGGTTGCCACCACTATGTTGTTGTGGGATTGCCTTATTTCATATCATGTTCCAAAGGAGTTATAGAAAAATAACTTTGTGGAGATTCCGATACTATTATTTTTTTTAAATGTCATTTTAATTTTCCTCAAACAATTTTAGTTGCCCCCTTACGAGAAAAACCTAAATTGTTGAAATCACAAACCAATTTATCAATTATTTTTTGTTAAATTGCATAAATTTATAATTCTTTTATTCTATGCAACAATAACATTTAATTATCAACACCATTGAAAATAATTTGGGTTCAATGTGAGTATCAACTAACAACTACTCTGGGAAAAAACAAAAACACAAACTAAAAATAAGAGCCCAGAGTCATGATCAATTATGGTAGCTATATTTGAGTGACACTTTGAAATGATAAAATATTGATGCTACACCCAATTTTAATTCAGTCCATATCAATATGACAAGTTAAAGTTTGAAACATATACAAGTTATACAGAACAAAGAGAAAAGAATTGTGCATTAAAGGAACTATTTGAATAAGATAAAAAATGCCATCATTGAGGCAATTGATTGGAGATGAACATTAAAAAATTGGGTGGAAATATGGTTATCTCAATGCATCCAAGTGGTTTGAGTTGACTTTGTTAGATCTCTAGATATAAAGGGATTTAGTTGCAAAATACGAAGAGTTGGGGTTGAACTTTGCAGAATCAAAATGACGAGCGAATTTTGGTAAATTTTGGATGTGTGAGTATTATGTGTTGAAAATAGCAACAAGAAATGCTAAAAATAGAAGTGCTAAAAATAGCACTACTATAAATAGAAATTCAGGTATCAGTGTTGGACATAGGAACAAGGAATGAAAAATGGAAGTGCTAAAAATAACATTGTTATAAATAGCATTTCGGGATGGATTCCTATTTTAGTCAGTCCCTAAAGTAAAATTGAGAAGTAAAATTCGAATTTGATCTTAGCAGCTGTTTGTAAAATAATTGATTAATTCATCTTGAGTTAATTAGTTGTAGAATATCAAACATGAAGTCTATGTGGGGACATGCAACAATTTCTCCATTAATTGAGGAATTTATCCATCAGTTAAAGAGATAAGGATGAGTTGTAATTAGTTGGCTCAGTTAACTGAGTCAAGTACAGTTAGATTAATTCAAACAATTTGTTGAATTAATTGTGAGTTCAGTTAGTTAATGCTTGCATGCATGTAATTATTGCTCTCCAGTAACTGAATATTCTCTCGTAAATAACGCATGCATGTTAGTTCAGTGAGAGTCCTAGTTGAGATAAGAGGAGGGACATTGTACTATTGGTTGGATGAATTTTTCCTATAAAGGAAACTCATCCATGCAGAAGGATTTATCTCTTTCAGGTTTGTGCAGTTATTTATGAGCCAAGTGAGCAGTGTGAGGTGGGAATTCACACAAGTGGAAGCACTGGAACCCAGGAAAAACTGTGCAAGGAAATAGGAGGCTTGGAGGGCAGAGGAGAAGGTTGTGAGAGCCTTTAACTATCTATGAGTAGCATTACTTGATTGCAGAGAGAGCAGGATAACTTGTGAGCTGATTCTTTTTGTAACTCGAACATATTTCCACTTGTATGATAATACAAAGGTTGGGGTTTTAGGCTGAGGCTTTCCCCGGGTTATTTCTTCTGTGTTATGTGTGATTGATTTCTCATTCTCAGTTATATGTGTTCTCATTGATCTTTCTCAATTCGATTAAGCTTCCGCAAAGTTTATTGTAGAAGTAGATCTTGTATTTTGCTTTAGTCTACTGCATAATCTGTTGATCTATAGTGGGAATTTATACATGGTATCAAAGCTAGCTGATTTGTAGAAAAATTCTACATTATGGGTAGGAGGATCCATTTGGCTAAAATGCATCAATTCATAAAATCAATTTGTTGATAGTTCACAATGGAATTTTTGGTTCAGAAAATGAAATTTCCTGTGGATCACAGTGGAATTTACGTTAGAGGGAAGAGTTATGACGAGGTTGCATAATCATGATTGTGCTCCCCCCACGTCTCGATGATGTCATGTGGGTCCCCCTTGCAATGTATGATAAGCATGGATCTTTGCAAGTGAAACTTTTGTTGCTAGATTAAGGTGGCATAATTCCATTATGGAATCTGGAGTGTAGCTCTCCCCGTTCCTTATTGAAGTCACACGGATGGCACCACACAATCATTGTGAGTCATGGATTTTGATGGGTGATTCACAACTAGTAAATCAATGACGATCTACACCGAGGCAGGGTAACATGAATGTTTTAAAGAAATATATAAATACATATTTGTATATATTATGGGTTAGGAAATAAAATAAATTCATATACATGGTGGTGGGAGTTATGAAATGGAAATCACACATGAGAGGCTAGGTGGCATAGTGTTATTTTAGTCATTGTTAATGACTGAGAAGGTTGAAGTTCAATGAGTGATGGTGGTCATTGATTGCAATTAACCAAGGTTGGTGGATTTTATCGGGGGTGCAATTTTGTTTTAGCATTTGTGTTGGTTGGGGCACAATATTTTGTTGGCCCAATTGATCAAATATATCATAACCATTGGATGTCATCATAGCACAAATTCATTGTAAAATAATTAGCTACTTGGAATCTAATGTGGGTGTGGGTCACCGAGTCAAAGAAGTTTGGGATTTTGGATATGGAAGGGTTGTTGGCATAATAAAATATGGAAACCAGTATAGCCAATAACACAATGACATTACCTTAATACCAAAAAGCATAGTACGATGTAGATGTGGCGTAACGTGAACATTAAATGGAAAGTATTCACTGTAACTAAGTTATTAGGTTATCAATATAACAACTCCACTATTATTTGCACTCAGATAAAATTTTTTAAATTCCTTCATTCTCCAGAATACGACTTACAACAACCATTTTAATTCTCCAGAATCAACTAATAGTCTTTCTGTGTCAAAAATCTTAACTGGAATGGTTTATAAATCGAAATCTATACCTAAGTTTGATAATTCCAATACTATTGTGCCTCATCAAGTCAGTTTCGTTGCATATCAAGTGCCAAACTTTCTTCCCCATGCCCCTCATCCTCCCATCAACATGCATCCTAACATTTTCACGGCTCAAAAGACCAATCTAAATGTTTTTCCATTAACTATGTTGTCCAACAAATCAATTCTCTAGAATTCAAGCCATTTTAATTCTTGAATGGTTTGTAGATTGATAACTAAACCTAATGCAGATAATTCCAATGCAGTCATGCCATAACAAAGTGGCTCTCCTACATCTCATATGCCATCCTCCCTTCCCCAGACCCCACATCCTCCCATTGAAACACATCTTGACAATTGTCCACATACTATCACAGCTCAAAACACTGAAATTAATATTAATGTTGTTCCATTAACCACGGTATTCGGCAAGTCAATGTAGAATTAAGAACCATCACATCTCCACATTATTCACTCACCGGTCAAGGATGGGGAAAATCTGAACTCACATTATCTTCGAGACAATGATAAAAAAAATCGATTAAGTAATTCTCC
>APFE030640704.1:0-20261 GCA_000404065.3 Pinus taeda | reverse complement strand
CCTCCCGAAAAAAACCCTATAGAAGATATACTATGTCACATTGAATATGGCATTAAAGACATGCCATATAATACCAAAGAATAGATCAGACAAGTCTACTCCATTATCCTTAGAAAATCTAAACCTCCTCCTAAAAGTAACATAAATAAGGAAGGATACCAAGCTTTAAAATCATTAAATCTAACCCCACCATTATTGTGTTAAAAGTAGAGAAGGGAGGGGCTACCATTATAATGAATAAAAAATATACTATAATGAAAAAATGATAGATCATTTAAATAATAGTGGTTGGTATAAAACGTTAAACAAAAATCCTTTACAGAAAATTACTAGGAAAGTTTGAAACTCTATTAAAGCCTGTAATCTCCATGAAAACAAAAATTTGATAGATAGTTGTCCTTATACCCCTAGAATTTATAGTGCTCCCAAGGTACACAAAGAAGGGATTCCTATTAGACCCATAGTGAATACTATTGGTGGACCTACTTATCATCTTGCCAAATAACTTGCCAAAAAACTGAAACCCTTGATTGGCAACATTGAATCATTTGTCAAGGACTCCACCCATTTCATCAATGCGATTAAGAATTTCAAGCTTGAAAAAAAATGAAATTCTTGTTAGTTTTGATGTCACATCACTATACACCAACATTCCCATTGAAGGATCCATGGAGGTGGTTCACAAATTAACTGATCCTAACACATTGAAACCAATTGAATTATGCCTCAAATCTACTTTCTTTAGTTTCATGGGTGACATTTATGAACAAACATGTAAAGTAGCAATGGGTTCTCCTTTATCACCTATTATTTATAATTTATTCATGGAATACTTTGGATCCAAAGCCTTAGAATCTACCCCCTTAAAACCTAAATTGTGGAAAAGGTTTGTAGATGACACCTTCATCATTTGGCCCCATGCGTCAGAAGCATTAGAAACTTTCAAAAATAATTTGAATAGCCTTTCTTCATTCATAAAGTTCACCATGGAAGTGGAATTCAATAATAGCATCCTTTTCTTAACATCCTCATCACCAAAGACCACGATGGCTCCTTATCCCACCAAGTATATCGAAAAAAGACTCGTACATAACAATATCTTCATTCCACCTCTCACCATTAGCCCACCCAAAAATTAGGGATATAAGCAGTATAGCAACAAGAGCTATACTTATTTCTGATAATTAACACTTAGAAATGGAGAAAACACATCTCATGAATGTATTCCTAAAAGATGTATACAAAAGACATCAAGCTATCAAGGCTAGTAAAAATGCAAATAAATATACTTGTCATAAAAACAAAAACAAGAATGTTTTTGTTGGCAAAGTAAACCTTCGTTACATCCTTGGAACCACAAACAATATTTCCCACATACTAAAGAAAAACAATATTTTAACCACCTCCAAACCTTTAAATACCATCTAGGGTTGTCTCAAGTTTGTTAAAGATCCCATTGAACCTAAATGTCAGAAAGGTGTTTATTTAATTCCATGTTCTTGTGGGGTTCCTTATGTTGGAGAGACCAGTAAATCTTTCAAAACTAGAATCCAAGAACATTCTTCTAACATTAAAAATAAATTTTCAAAAAACTCTGCTCTCGCAAAACACTCCAATAAAACCAAACATCAAATTTGAATTGAAAAAACGAGCATCCTTGCCAAAATTGACCACCTACTGTCCCATAAATTTTAGGGAGCAGAGAGTGCGGGAGGCCATAGAAATTAGTAAACATTTGAAAAAAATCAATAGGGATGAAGTATGTAGTATTTAGTAAAAATTGGATTCCTACATTAACATCTAAAACACTATCTGCCCAACCCCCTCACCTTAATTCTCCCAATAATTAAAAAAGCCTCACCCTGATTTATTATTTAATATTGTTCTTTATCATTCAAAGCACACATTATTCATAACTTAACACTCATACATTAATTAATTTTATTAACATTTAACTAAAAACTTACCATATTTTTAAACATATCCATAAACATTATTATTTACCATTAAATATCATAATATTAATCAATAAAATATTTAACCTATATTTATACACATAATTATATGATCTTTGATAATATTTAATCTATATTAATACGCATAATTATATGAACTTTGATAATTTAATTAATAACACTATATAACACACATTTTATATATTAATAAAATTCTTTTTTTAGGGTTTTTATTGTCTTCTATTTTTTCTACCTTATCATTCCTATTTATATTCTACCTTCGTCTGATTAGTTTTCCACATTTCATATTATCCTAAAGATGAACCACAATTGGGGGTTCGAAACGTTGATTATCTAAATAAAATTATGCGATGGATCTGGAAAACCATTTGAAACAATATTACAATCGCAAAAAGATGAAATCTAAAATTCTTGTTATCCTACATTCTATGGTCCTTTTTGGATTATTTTAGTAAAAGGAATTAGCTTTCAATCCCTGGTTCGAGCTCAAAGTGAATGTATAATCCTACCATTCTAGTGTCTAGGGAAAATTTAAGCTTTCCAAAGACTTACTATATTACATTAATAGTATCCCGTAAATTTTATGGATTTAGAATGGCTACTGAACACAAGAATGATATTTTCATTAGTAAGCTAGTCTAAATTCGTGACACCCACGTACAAAGCATTGACATGCATGTCATTAGAGCTCAATTAGAGATGAATGGTGAATCAGATAGCTCAGTAAGCTATCTATTAAATATTGGTTTACTTAGAGCTGCATTGTTGGGTGTTCATTTTGACCTTGATATAATTTTCTTGTAGGTAGTCATTATGATTTGTCAACTCGACATATTGTTCTTCCTGCAGATGGACGTAGTTTCTTGGAAGTTTTCGAGGAAACTATGGAAAAAATGCTAAGGTTACCTAGAAAGGAAATAATATTAATGATAAAGAATTGAATGAGGAATTTATAACATGGGTTGAAGATGAAAAATTGAGCTTTTCACAAAGACTAGTTGAAAATCCTAGTGTAGTGAAAATTGGATTACTAGTTGTTAGTAAGGTATTGAAGCCATAGTTTAAGGTGTTGATCTAGTTGTTGAGTTTTATTTTAGGATATCAAAATGACTTGGTTATGGATGAATATTTCTTTATGTGCTTAATGAAAATAATGAAAAATCCCAATGCAATTAAGATTAATTTTCTAGGTTATCTAGCTCATAGTATACATTTTCACCTCAGTGGTATGTTATCTTTTGATTTATTTAGACATGTTACATATATCATGCATTTAGTCTTGATTTTTTATTTGTAATGGTTCATCAATAAAGGACTATTATCAATAATTAAAGATGTGCAAGAAAGAGTGAAGATGGTTGACAAGTGGATTGAAGTATTATACCTAAAGAGGATATAGGGAGGTTATGTTAAATTTGCATATTCTTTCCTGTTTCACATTTAAGAAAAATTGCTTGATAAAGCCCCCAAAATAATGCCAAAGTATTTTAGGAATATTTATAGTTAATGAAGGCAACCATTATAGGGGTCTGGTATCTTTTTTAGAACTTCACTATCATAAGAATCTATGGGTTTGAAGGTCAACCATATTGTTTACCAAAATTTGTTACCCACTACTTTTTTCTTTAGAAGTAGCTATATAGAGGCTCTATGTTGGTAAAGTTGACTTTGTGTATAAAATAAAAAATTTAATTATTGCAACACTATTTGAAATTTTATCCTTACTGATTAAAAGTAGTTCTAATTTGGAAACCGTTGAAAAGGATTTAATTGCATATGGTTTGGAAAATGCTTGTGCTTGGAAATATGATCCATTGCATATTATTTATAAATTACGACGAATGTAGGTTTATCTGCTTATATCCATGTATCTGATCCTAAGGTTGAAAAGTTGGCCAATATTGTTACATAGTCTGAAAAAAATGATAAAGAAACAAGTTTACAGTTATATGAGGAAGTTACAGCTGGGAGACTAGACGTGGAAATTGAACTAGTTGAAGAATTTTTTACCAAGAACATAAAAGTAGTAAATTCAACTATTAGATAGGTCTTAGATTTTGTAGATAATGCTTTGTTTGTGTAATGAAACTATCAAAAAATACCACTGAAAATAAAGGAAGCTGATACAAAGTTCAGTGAATAGGGTTGTGTGGTTAACAAAAAACAAGAAGATGATGAGGATACTGTTTTCCAAAATACTAATGAATAATTATCATAGTGGGTACAAGGTTTCTTGAAAGAAATGCAACTTAAAAATTCTACAGGTCCAATTATGCTCATTTCCATGAATGTAAATACTAAAAATATTACAAGGGAAAAGGATAAGGAAGCGATGATTGTTGTAATGAGAACATAGGTTATAGAAGAAATTCCCAATGAAGTAATGACTTCTAGTGCAAGTCCCAGGTTCTTGTCATCCTCTAATTTTGATCGTAATAGTTTTAATTTAACTATTATTCAGTTAGAGATCAAGTCTAGAATAGAGCACAATGGTTCCAAAACTACTTCAATTAATGTTGATTTAGGTCAAGTGCCCGATGCAGATATGGTGGAATGGAAAAAGAAAATAAGAGAAGTGGTTGCTAAAAGGATAATAAAGTCTATTGCCAGTAGCAAAAGGTTGCAGACTTTGTTAACCATGGTTGAAGTACAATTGAATAATGCTAAAGTAGGTGTCAAAATAAAGTGAATATTATTAAAGATTTAGAAGAAAAGATAGTCATCTTATCAAGATTTCCTAAGGATGGCATTGTTACAAAAAAAAATATTGGAATCAAAGGATAAAGAAAAAAGAGATCTGAAAGTAGCTTTATATTCCTTTGATTTTAAGCTCTTATAATTAGTTGGAACATATCAACGTAATGAAGATGAAGAAAAGAAAGTGCAAGGATTGCAAAGAATGCTCAATATAAAAGAAGCACAACTTAAAGATTTTGAGAAACAAATTGCTAAACAGAATAAAGAGTTTGAGGAAAAGTAGGAAAGATATCAATGTAAAATAAATGAATATAAAGTTAATGTTGATCATGTTCTTCAACAAGGCATAGTGGACAATATTGATCTAGACAAAATTAAGTTATTTGAAATAAAGGCTATTGAATTGGAAGGACAAATAAAAGATCAAGAATAGGAGAATGAAGAGCTTGTGCAAAGCTGGGTGAATGAAGTTAAACATAAAAATGAGACCACTAAAGGAGTGCAATTGGTATTAAAGAAAAAAAATAAGAACTGCAGTCCTCGTAAACATATATGCAAATTACTACGTTGGGAAGAGGCATGCTAACTAATGCAAGGAATAATAAAAATCTAGGAAATGATTAATGAAAGAATCCCTAGGATTAGAGCTTATGTGAATGTTATGCTTAACTATGAAACAGTTATCATTGCTAACGTTGATATAGACATGAAGAACATGATTCCTATAGTGGATGAAACACTGAAGGAGGTTGTGCATATTAATAATTTGTTTGAATTCAATTGATGAAGACACTATTAAATTGTTCAGTTTTCCTAATAGAGTTGATTGTATTCTACTAGTTTTATTAGTCAAAGAAAGGAAGAGGGCAATGGATGAAATGAATATTGAAATCCTTAAAGCTAACAAAATCATCACATAACTCAAAGCATAATGTATATATATTCAAAGGTTGGTATTCCATCCTTTTAGATAGATTTAGGTTGGATTATATCAAATGAACAATTTTAGGCTGCAGTCAAAGAGGATCAAAAAATTTAAGGTCAAGCCTATGGTTTAACTGGTTGTGAAGATGTAATTTCTGGGCAATTACTAGTAAATTATTTTTTCAGGGTTTTCAATGTATTAGCTTTTTTAGATAAAATGATTCAATTGCTTACAACTTCTCCTTATCAGCTTCAATGTGAGCTTGACATAACTTATTTGAAATTCAAGAAACAACAATGGTCCCTCAAGTTGAATGGGACAAATTTATGAAGCCAAGAATATATTTTACTTAGTAGGATATTCTTCTTCCAGATATACAGGGTATCAAATTGGTCCAAACTTTGCAATTAGTAATCAAGGAGGTTGTAGAGGTAGAAGAAGAAGAAGCATATGTAGTTTTCCAAAGGCCTAAAAGAAAACATTCAGGCTATAGATGGCTTGAAGGTTGGTAATTTAGTGAGAGGAAAAACCAAAGTTACTAAATGATATTCGAACCACAAAAATATGATGTGAGTAATTAATATTTATGAGAGTGTGTAATGTAGTTTTTTAATTAAAGGAGAGCTTTTGGAAATTGGTTTATGAAGACCTCGATTTGAGTTGGAGGAAGTCATCTTTTTTGTAGGTGAATCTTTTATTTGAGTAGGAACTTATTCATGATGACATTGTACTTTTATTATATGAAATTAAGATTAATGATGTTTCTTTCAGACATGTTGATTTATTTCTTTTTGGAACCACATTGGTTGAAAATTTGACCCAGGATTTTTGAATGATTTGTTGTCGGTTGAAATTATATTGATAAACGATGTTGTATGATTTCGTTGTGTGTTTTGTTCAAATACATATATATGCCATTGATATATGTTTGTTTTTTGACTCAATAGTATCTAGATTGTGCAAGGCTTTTAATAATGACACAAAAGTATAATTTTGATCATTACAAATAGTTAATTAGTATCTAACACATATGATGATTAACATGTTGATAAATTATTAGTATTTTAAAAGGTAATGTGACAATTGTAACTATGAAATATATTTATTTTGTCCATAGGTGCATTGGTCAGGTCTTTGTCATGCACCTTTTTGCATCCACATGGCCAACGCATATTTGATTACTTTTTAGGGGCTAGTTACAAAAGGATTTTGTTCATAGTGTTGTCCCGGATCATCATTATACTAGTTATATTACGCCAATGATTTCTTCTCCAAGATGTGCGGTAGTCGTTATGCTAATTACATCATGTGACCAATTTTTTCTCAAAGTTGTTTAGTGGTGTATTCTGCAATTCATTCACTAGTTCCCCATAGCTAGAGCAATGTATGAGGTTCTATCGACAATGTGTTGGGTGCTAGAATAAGGAGTTGGAAAACAATCCCGTTTTGAATGTAGGTGAAAAATACATACTATCTTTATGAGGTAAGAATTATCTCTTTAATTTTTCATACAAAAGGTTAAAGCACTCATAAAATGTGGATAAGAAACTGAAAAATTTGTGGAAAATTTTTCTTGTAATTGGCATAATAAAGTATAGTTTCATTCAATCTTTAGGGATATGATTGGATTACTGCATTTTGCACATGTAGGTTCAAATAAGTTTGTATATGCACTTGTTGATGCCAGTAGTCCTTTTAAATGCTGCAAAATTGATATAGAAAACCAAGGCTTTGTAGATTTTAACCCTGTACAGAAATTACCTTCATATAGATTATAAAAATAGAAAATAAACAATGACGAGAATATAAAACAAATACACAAATATTTCAAATGGATCCCAAAACTAGGACTACTAGTTTGATTCTTCATTATGTTCTGTTCAATGTTACAACACATATATATACATGCTGAGGCATTCATAAACCCCAGTCCATTAACCCTGGGTTAGAACATAACCATAGTTTCCTTGAACGGATCTACAAGATACCATGGGCAGGAAACCATCGATGCCCAAAGCCATGTGAAAAACTCATGCACAAAACCATGGATAGGTTCGGCCCCCTAATATAGGGTAATTTTTTTTTCCCAGGGCATTTCCCTAAACCCCGTGCAAGGGGGATATGGTCCCCTTGCAAAACCCCCAACAGGGGGGGCTGTCGCCTCCCCTGTGATCCCCCCACTATGCATAGTGCAATGAAGGGGAGCTGTCACTTGCACATGGTTATTGCAGGGATGGACCAATGACATTCTCCCACTTGTTGTTTTCTTTTCCACATAAGGGGGTCACAGGAGAGATTAGTCATTGGTCCAGCCCTATAATGCCCATTGCTTCTCTACACCAATAAAAATTCTCAGTGCTTACAAAATTCATCAATGCATTTCCAAAATTCTTCAATGTGTCCACATTTACCAGTAACACCTCTTTGTCCTCAACCATATCCCTCACAAAGTGATATTGAACATCAATGTGCTTTTTCTTTGAATGATAAGAAAACTTCTTTGTTAAGAAAATTTCACTTTGGATATCAAAGTTTATCCTTATATATCGTTGTACTAACCCCATACTTGAACACAATTTCTACAACCCAACTGTTTCCTTGCTTACATGAGTGGCTGCCATGTATTCTGCCTTTGTAGTTGAAAGTGCCACTACAAATTGTCTCTTTCTCATCCAACTTACCGCACCTCCAAAGAAGTTAAACACATACCCACTTGTAGATATTCTCTGATCCAGATCTCCATCCCATTTTGCATCAACAAAGACATGGATGTCCAAAACTCCTTCCTAGCCTGGTCTTCCTTGGTATCACAAACCATAATCACTAGTGCCACGTAAACACCTGAAACCCACTTCACTGTTGTCCCAAGGAAAATTTTAAGGACGATAATTTGTCTAAAAGTTTAGAAACCTTGGCAAATCTTACCAATCCCCAAATTGAAAATTATAAAATGTTTGTTGATATCTTTGTAAAAACATGAAAATTTCTAATAGTTATTATATAATCTTTATACAATTTTGGCAATTTTTAAGGTAAAAAAAATTATACTAGAAAATTTGGGCAAATAATTTTTAGAAAAAATTGGAAATTGGCGAATCTTTTTTTTTTTTTTTGGAAAAACCATGGAAAATTAGCCCACTTGCAAATATTAGCCCCTAAAATTTTCCATGTGTCCAATGCTCCTTCCCTGGTTTTGACATAAACTTGTTGAATACTCCTACTAGATGCGCAATGTATGGTCTAGTACAAACCATTGCATACATCAAGATACCGACTGCACTTGGGTATGGAACACGAGACATGTCCTATGCCTCTTCTTGTGTCTTAGGACACTTTTCAATAGATAAATTTACACCTACATGAATAGGAATCTTCACTAGTTTATTATCCTACATATTAAACCTTTGTAGTATTGTCTCAACATACTTCCTCTCGTTTAAACATAGCTTCCTCTTTGCCCTATCTCTTTTAATTTCCATGCCCAAAATATAGTTTGCAGCACCAAGATCCTTCATGTCGAATTTGGAGGGAAATTAGGTCTTCAAATCCTAGATAATTTCTTTGTCATGTCTAATCAGCAAGATATCATCCACATATAAGACCAGATAAATTGTTGGGGTGTGTTATATTCTTTCCACATAGTTAACAGGGGGTTTGAGGGGTACCCGTAACCCCACTTTATGGGGTCCAGGGCAGTTCTGTTAACACATCCTTGGTGACTGTTTTAACCCATACAAAGACCTTTCTAACCTACATAACATTTATTTCATTCCCTTCACCATAAATCCTTTAGGTTGCTACATGTAGATATTTTCTTCCAAATCACCATGAAGAAATGTTGTCTTCACATCCATCTGTTCTACCTCAAAATCAGAAGCAACAACAATAAATAAAATTAATCTAATAGAAGCTACCTTGGCAATAGGAGAAACAATATCACTAAAATCATTTCCTAGCACCTGGGAATAACCTTTTTCTACCAATCAAGCTTTGTATTTATCCACCTTTCCTTCCGCATTCATCTTCTTCTTAAACACCCATTTTCTTCCAATGGGTCTCCTTCTAGCTGACAACTCCACTTGATCCCAAGCCTCATTTTCATCCAAATATGCCATTTCATCAACCATGGCCTCTTTCCAGAGTTTACCATCACCTGAATCTACTGTCTCCTTGATAGTTCTAGGATCATCATCATTAATAGATAAAGAAAAATTTGAACATAAAGTATATGGACTATACCTTTATGGTTTCCTTCCTTCTTGAACTGAGCTTCTCACTATTGGAGTTTGTGGTTCTTCATCTTCTGATTCCTTTTTTGCTGTAGAGTTTGATTCTTCCTCCTTTAGCTCAAACTGTATCTTCTCTAGTTCCTTTGGTAGGACTTATTGTTTAATAACATCTTTCACCTCTATAAATACCACATCTCTGTTGTACACAACCTTCCTTGTTTCTTAGTTCCAAATCTTATAACCTTTTAAACCATCCTTATACCCAATAAAGATGCACCTTTCAGATTTACTATCCAACTTGGTTCTTTTTTCCTTTGGAACTTGTACATATGCATCACAGCCAAATACCCTAGGATGTGAAAGAGAGGTTTTCTTACCAATCCATACCTCTTGTGGAGTCTTATCCACCAATGCTGATGAAGGTGATATTTTGACCAAGTAACATGTAGTCTCAACCACCTCTGCCCACAGTTCTTGTCCTAAAGTGGCACCACTGAGCATACTTCTTTCCTTTTCCATCAATTTATTGTTCATTCTTTCTGCATCTCCATTTTTCTGAGGTATGTATGGAGTAGTCTTTTGTCATGCTATCCCACACTTCTTACAAAACTCTTCAAATTCCTTCTTGTAGAACTCTCCACCATTATTTTTCCTCAACACCTTTATCTTCTTCTCTAACTGGTTTTCCACTAGAGACTTAAATTCTTTAAACTTGTCAAAGACTTCATATTTCTTCCTAAGGAAATACATCCATGTATTCCTTGAGAAGTCATCTATAAATGATACATAGTACATAGACTTACCCAGTGATGGAACTGACACAGGTCCAAACACATTGTGCACAAGATATAATATCCCTTTTTCCCTCGTAGCACCAGAGGGGAAACTCACTTAATTTTTCTTCCCATATACACAATTTTTGCATAAATCAAAATCCAAAGAGAAATTAGACATACATTATACCATTACCATGAAGTATTCGAAGGTCCTTCTCTCCAATATGTCCAAGTGTTTGATGCCATAACATGTTATTTTCTCCAGAGGCCACTAGATTTTCTACTCCACTTTCAGGAACCATAGAACTATTGCACCCATCAATAACAATACTACCCAGAAGCTTGTATAGAGTTCCAATCTGAAATCCTCACGTCAATACCAGTGCTCCCCGAACCATCTTGCAAGTATATTTCTCAAACACTACTTTTACGTCTGCATCATCCATTTTACTTACATAAATCACATTTATGGCTGACGCAGGAATATGTAGAATGCCCATAAGTGTTATAATACTTCCACCTTGCAACTTCATCTTGACTTTTCCGTGACCGAAGATTTTAGCATTCCTATCATCCACTAAGAATACATCACCACCATCATATTTCTCATACTCACATAACCACTCCTTATGGGGAATGAAGTGAAAGGATGCACCTCAGTCAATCAACCATGCCTCATGATCTACAAGTGTACTTGAATAAGAAGTGAAGTACACATCCAAACCTTCATCTGTAGTGGTTTTGCCTCTGTAGAAGGAGCATCATTAGATCCCTTTCCTTTCTTAGGAGATTTATATCTACAATCATTTATTGAATGCCCTTCCTTTCCACATTTCCAACACACCTTTACAGGTTTTCCTGGAGATTTAGATCTCTGTTACACAACATTTTTACATTGTCCCTGTACTCCCCTTTCCTCGATCTTGGAGGACCTCTATAGTGACCCTCATATGTTTCCCACATGTCCCTACATCCCTCTTCACCTGCAGAACATTTCCCTCTTACATAATTTCCCAAGAATCTTCTTCAAGCTTAGTTTTCAAGATGGTGCCAGTGCTCAGTTCCTTCCCTATGCTGATTTGCAGATTTTAAAACTAGGACTAGCAATGAATGGCGCAAGTGAGCCATTCATCTCCCGAGCTGATTTTGGCAATTTTTTAAAATTAGAGTCAGAGCTTCATGAACGGATGTCTGGTAAATGGTTGAGAAAGATAGAGTCGAGAGAGACTGTTTGGGCTCCTTTCCCCTATTTAAATGGAACAAACCAAAATGGATAAGGCCTCTCCCATTATAATAGGATGAATTTCCCCTCCATCAAAGCTATATAAACTGCCCACTTCACACCCTCATCTAGCCAATGAAAGGGCTGAAATTATATGAAAATCTTGAGAGCCATATTGAGAACCTTAGCCTTCTAGTTTGTGTGAGAAGTGAGAATAGGCTTGTAGTGTTTGGTTTGGAGCAAAAGGAAAGAGGCATTGAACTTCAATTGTTTTTAGGGTGGATCATGAGATACTTATAGTGGTGCTGGAACCCGGACATGCCAAAGGGAACCTGCAACATCAAGCCTCCGGTTGTATTTCTCTTTGAAGTTTTATTAATACAACTAATGGTTTATTTCCTATATCGCGTGTAATATTACATTTGATAGCTTAAAAATCCTTGACCTTTTAAGTAGATTGAATTCTATTTTCTGCTATCATGTTTGTTGTTGTCTCTTGCATGTTTGTTTAAGGTATTTGAATGAAAGGAAGCTGGAGCAAAGAGGCAAGATCAATAACTAGTGGATTAGTGCTATAAGAGGGAGGCCCTCTTATTCGATTCTAATCTAAGGAAATTTGCATTATATTGTCTTGTGTTAGTGTCAGTATTTGCAGCCTTCCTCCAGTGATCAAACATGCTCTTACACAAGTGATTTTAAGGTGTCAAGGTCAAATTTTGTCATTTCAGTGAGTCTTCAAGCAAAATTTGGTCACTAGGCATTAGGTCTAGGGTTTGATTTTACCCTTGTCAAAGTTGTCCAAATGAAGTTCCATGTCACCATTCAGCTGAGTGTACCATCATTCATAGGGTTTTCATTATCATGTCATGTTCCACTGGGTCATTTTACACCTTGTTCATGCTTTAGTTGCGCCTAGGTAAGGTCATTTCCCTCTCCTAGGGTTTTGAAGGCAATTTCTCTTGGACGGTCAAATCATCGGAAAAACTTTATACTGATGTTCATACACCTTCCCCTATCCTTAAAGTACCTTATCAAACACTTCCCATCACTGAGATCCCCCAAATTCCTCATTTTCACACAAACTCTAGTTTCTTGCTACAACCTGACAATTTTCTAGGTTGGGCCTGTGTTTTTCCTTTTTGGATCCCTTCCCCTCACTCAAATTCTGAGATTAAACTTTCCCCTACTTCCTAACATCCCTCCATACTTCCAAAAATTTCCTCAAGAATTTAGAAGCTCCCTATCCCCTTCATTTCGGCAAATCCCGTGTCCCACACATTGGGATATGTTTCACTCAAATGATGTTTCTGAGCAATCAAGGATGAATTTGGGAAAACTGAGAGAGGTGTTTGTCCACAACAGACCGAGGAAGAAAAAACCTCCTTCACGTTTTACACAGGTGTCATTGTTTTAGAGAAATTTCAAAAGTACAATTGCCTTGGGAGAATTGATACACCTCTGAAGTGACCTTGAAAAAAATCAAGTTTTCGCCTAGATGGGTTGGCCAAATGACTTGCTGGATGAGTAAAATGATAAATAGACACAAATATATTTCCAATGAGCTATCATAAGCTCAATTTTGAGTTGAGGAACACCTTCAAAAGTTGACTGCAACAGCAGTCTGCCTTGAGGCAGCCTCACTGAGCACATTTTGACCAGTCTTGGGAGATTTGATTTTTGATAGGGAAAATGAACTCCAAATTGACAAATTTTAGTTGGGTGGGAAAGTAGACTCAAATACCTTTCCAACAAGCTATCCTATGCCCACTTTTGACACCGAGAAGGCCTCCAAAAGTCACCTGGAAAAGGGAACAACGCACAGGAGGAGGAGCGCGACGCATATAACCAGGGTGCGGCACACACAGACAGGGGCGCAGCGCACAGAGATAAAGCACCCAGAACGTGCCAAAACTCCCTAAAATTTTTTTTGAAGCCCCTATAATTGCAAAATGGGCTTTCAAATTCACTTGTTCATCAAATTTGATAAAGAGATGGTGGGTTATTATCAGTGATTGAATGCAAAAACATTCCATAAAGCAAATACAAGAAGACACCAAAGAAAAACCATTTTGCTAGGGTTGTGTAACAGTGTCATTGTTTCCAGGGCTTGATTTTTCCCACCCTACCCCTGTTCCTTATTCCCCCATGTCATTTCTCCTATTATCACTACCCTAACACTACCAAAAATCATATTCCCCTTCCCCTCCTCCTATTGCTCAATTAAAACCCCAAAACCCTACCCCATCAAAATACCCCCAAACTCCTCCCATATCCCTAAACAAATTTCCTTTACAAAACCCATCCCCATTTCATCACTCCCTTCCTAAAAATCCCTGTTTCATTATTCCCCTTGGTGATAGATATCACAAAGGCACCTAGCCTCACACCATCATCAAAGGGCAGCTTAGGTACAGTATACACAGCAGTCATGGCTTCACAACATTCATTGGAGTATGAGATGGAGACACACAGTGATTGGCAAAAGCGAACAAGGGCAAGTACATGCTCGGGCATATGAAAAACCATTATTGGGCACGCAATCATGTTTGCAAGGCACGAATAAGGAGCTTGAAGGCCAAACTGAGCAGAGCAACAAAAGAGGCAAAAGAGCAAGATCGGCTTCGAATCTTGGCTGAAGCTTTTGTGGCCCAACATAGTGCCTCTTAGAGAACCGCCATCCCAAATTTCAAGAAACTTGGGACAATTTTGGTCGCATGGAAATTTTTTGGCACAAACACATGTTTTTTCTCTATACGCGTCGTGCCACCAGCGCGACGTGTAAGATTGGGAGCTCCAAATGAGAAATGGTTTGCATTTTTGGATGTAGCATGCAAAATCATGACTACTGGCACATGGAGCAAGAAATTTAGGGAATATCTTGGCCACCAAAAGGGCAAAAAACACTCAAAAATGGCCTCATTGCCCCTATTTTGACACACAGGAAGCAGTCTTGGGAGAATGAAGATTTGGAGGGGCAAATGAGCTCCAAATTAAAAAATTCCACTTGGGTTGGAAGGTAGATAGGACAAGATTTTCAACGAGCATACTTGGGCACATTTTGGACTCTAGAAAGTGCCTCACAATTGGCCCCAAAGTGGCACGACGCATACAGGAAAAGGGCGCGACGCATATAGGAAAAAGTGCCAGAATGCCTCTATTTCGCGAAATTTCACTTCCTGAGTTTTTGTAAGTGGGCCCACTCATATGCACTTCCGTTTTTCGGCACCTAAGGCGGTTTTATAAGTATTTTCACTCCAGATGGTCAGTTATCCAAGTGGTAAAGGAAGGCAAAGGGCTACCCAATCCATTTGTCATGTTGGTGGCGCTGCACCTGTAGCTGTTGTTTGGCTCTCCACCTTCAGTTTGTAATGATTCGAGTAACTCCCCAACCCTTGGGCATTATATCTCTTCATGGAACATTCTATATATTGTATAAAAACCATTTGCAAAGGGTTGGTTGGCTTGTAACTTTTGGGAGACTGTGGGAAAGAAACTCTATTTCTGCATTGTATATTTTTTACAGAGGATTAATGAAAGGAAGTGGCTCTGTTTCATGAGATTCATGTGGTTGTGAGTGTAGAAAATGTGTCTCTTATGTTTCATATGTATCTTGTTATGTTTCATAGCTCATTTTATATTCATTTCCATTGAAATTTTCTAAGTTAGCTAAGGTAGAATTCAATTTTATTGCTCTGCTTGTGGGAAAATTTCATGTTCAGTGTCCATTCTTCTATTGAAAAGGATTCATGTTGTCCATGCCCTTTTCACCCTCTTAATCAATCTATCCATTCCGCACTATCTTAAAATAAATTTCTAGGCTTTTCGCCTACCTTGCCTCACGAAATAATCTGTGCCTTTGTATTGAGTTCTTTGTTCATTGAGGTCCATTGGTCCCATACCATCCCAGAAACACAGTGATTCATAAAAATCACTTCTTGTATCCATATTCACTTACTAGCCTAAGATAAATATTTCACTGTAAGTCATCTCAGACCTTTTCGTTTATTTATTCACTGAGTGTGACTCGGAGAGAGCCCTCTCCTGTTCTGGTAGGCCTAGCTACCAGACTGAGCGTGGTTTGTGGTTACCCTGAATTTTGCCTTCCTTCAGCCTAGGGTGGATTTAGGTGCTAACATCTTGTTTACAGAGGATATTTACCTACTCCACAAATTGGCGACCATATTGGGGAACCCATCCCTCTCTTTGGATTGTTTGCATTTCGTGATTTGTGTTGACTTTTGTCGTATCACTCTTTATTTTTGGTTTTCTATGATTTACACTATCTGTTGCCTGGATTCTTGAATTTAGAGTGACGGGTCTGGTTTTTCTTTCTGAATTTTTTTTTATTTTTTCTTGAAATCCTCGATCAGCGCTGTTTATTTTTTACAGTCACATCAACCAATGTGATCGACTCTTAAACAATCGCATTGTACCCCCTTGTGGCGCTTGTTGTCAGTTAGGAAGTCATGTCGATTCCTGTAGGTTAAAATCAGGGTTTCTCCTGAATCATTTCCAGTGTGTCTTGTCCTCATAAGTTCTATTTCTTGGGTTGTTTTCCTGTATTCTCCTTAGCTAAAAGGCTTTGTTAGTCTGATTTGTTTTCTTGATTGTTTTGAGTTTTCCTTACTTGATTTTTTGGTCATTGGATGGTTTGTGTCCCTAGCACATCTAGGTCATCATCCATTTAGCTATTTGTTTGCTTATCAAGTCAAGTTGTTGGTTAGCCGCCCCGTTCATTTCATGTTTTAGTCCTTGTATTGCTTTGTTTTCAATTGAACAAGTAAAAAGTTTCGTTTTCTCTTCTCTTGGTTGAATGTATTTTTTCGAGCATAGATTACATTGCTTGTTTTGTTTCAGTTGAATCTTTGCATACTTGGTTTGAGTGGAGTTCTCTTATCTTGCTTGGTATATGATTGATGTTAGTTGTTTGAAATTTTTCCATTGAAGTGTTTATTTGAAAGATTCATTTTATCATTCCATTGAAAAATTACATCATTCTAGTTTGTTAAATTGATATGTTGCATTAAGTAGCAGCATTGAAAGCTAGAATTTCATCATCATGACAATTTGAAATGAAATGAACTTCTTTTACTATTAAAAGGACTAGCTGAAGTGCATTTTATAGGAAGGATAGGAAGGGAAAAGGATTTTCATTATTTTATTTTGAAAAGTGAAGTAGTGAAGAGTCATCTTGCTTTTAGTTGCTTGTTTGTTGCATTGATTATTTTCTCTACTCTCAATTAGTGTAAAAATTCATCGAATTGAAAGGTTTTTGTCTCATATAGCTACATTTAAGAGTTTTTCAAGTGACATTGATAGGCCTGAAAACCGAGACTTAATTTCAAGATAAACTTCTAAAATAGATTCAATTAACCTAAGGTGCATTTGAAACTAAACGCTCACATTTAGTGGTCTAGGCTAGAGACGTGTTTTGATGTCTTTAAACCTAGCAGTTGTTGTTTTCTTCGGCTTTAGACAACACTAGTATGGACTTGTGATCCCTGTACCATCGTGTATATAAAGGGAGACCCCTACAGGTTGCAATAATTTATCCACAAGAAGTCAAGTCTGTCGCCTTGTAAACATGATACACCAAACACAACACTCGGGGAGATTGCCTACTCACACTTTTCCATTCGTCAAGAGGTATTCTGTAGTTCACAGATACCTGGTAATCCCTTTTGACTAGATTATCCTGAGCTTTCATTTTGGTATTTTTGACTCTTTAAATTTAAAAATATCATCGAGCACTTTTCCTTTCGAGCTCATTCAAACCGAAAGTGACTAGAGTCATCTTTCATCCTTTTCTCGACTCTTAAAATATGAAAAGGCAAAGTTTTGTTTCAGTGTCTTAAAATTAACTACCCAGGAAATATTTCTAGTTAAAGTGATCTTCCTTAGTGATTCTTTAGGGTTGATCCCAATGCCAACATTTCCAAAATCTACCAGTTAAGGATTCCCCTCGAATGGGAATCCTGGTCCTTTTCCTTCTTTTGGAAATGCTAGTGCTCCTTATATGGTAACGTTGTCCTTCCCTGGGTTAACCATTGGTTTACCTGTCTGGTTATTTTCAACCTCGGTTATCCTGACTCCCATCAAATCGTCTCCTTCACTTGAATCACATCATGCTGATTCTAAGGTTGACCTCTAGCCTTCTTCCCCTGTTTCTTCACCTTCCTCTTCTACTTCGCCTGGTGAAAATTTGAAATCCAGTAACTAGCAAACTAAGAAGAAGAAGAAGAAGAAGTCAGATAAGTGAGAGACAAACCATGCATCTATTGCTCTAAATGCACTTCCCATCAAAAAACCTTCTGATCCTTTACAGAAGGTCAAATTCCCTTGCAGGCTATGTAAGGGTGACCATCTCCTTTGAGACTTCCCTGGTAAAATCTAGATCGACCATCCCCATCGACCTTTGGAGATCATGTTGATGCTACACCCTCAACTAATGATGGTAATAAGAAAGGAAAGGTTAGATTCCCTTGTAGGTTATGTGAAGGAGATAATCTTCTTCACCTTTGTCCTCTTATGGAAAAAGCTTCCAAAGTTTTGGAAAACCTTGCAGCTCCTCATGACCAACTCCTTGTTGGTTATAAGAGACTTTCTTCTGAGCCTCTCCTTGTTGGTAAAGCGATTGAATTAGATTCATCTCTCACTGTTCTGTTCTTCTTGACCATGACTCTCTTGCATATATTCCGGACCAACCATTGGTCGAAAAGAGTGTCAACTTGGCTCCGCCTTCATTCATTCACTCTGTTCTAGATGTGAGTAGTGATCGTACTACTCATGTTCTTCTCATCTCCTCATATTCTCATGAATCGAAGAGTGACCCTCTTGTCCCGGTTGTTCAGGAGAGTCCTTCTCCTAAACCTGTACAACATGGGGGCAATCATATGATGCCCCCATGTTATAAAACCATCTCACAAAAGAGAGAAAATATAGATCAACACCTTAGAATTCAGCCTCTTTGAGGGGGAAACCTCCAAGTTTACATTACATAAATGAAAAATTCTTGGATGATTCAAATGAAAAAACCTCCTTCCTATATATAGGAGTCTAAGGAGTCATAATATAATGAGGCCGACCTAACAATAATAATATAAAGGCAAAAGAAAAAAATAGAGGGATTCTATGGGGCATAGTAATAACAATATGGGGACAATAGGGGCACAACAATATTAATAAGGGATACAACTACAATAGTAATGGGGTAATCACTAGTATTATAGGGACCTAACATGCCCCTCTCCTTCAAAAAAAGTGTTGTCCTCAATGCTTGAGTAGTTATGGATTCTTCTGTATAAAATTCTCATCCTCCCATGTGGAGCCCTCAGCGGATAAGTTCTTCCACTTGATGAGATACTCTGAAATTGATCGATTTCATAGCTGTTGAGTTCTTGTTTTTGTGACTGCTTTCGGTTCCAATATATTTTTTCCTTCCTCATCAAGTTCTGGCAATATTGTTTGAACTAGGAGCTTGTTGCCTATCACCTTCTTTAAAAATGAAACATGGAAAACTAGGTGCACTCGAGAAGCTGCAGGAAGCTCCAATTTGTATGCCATAGTACCAATCTTTTGCAACACCTTCTACGGACCATAATACTTTGGTGATAATTTATTATCCTTCTTAGCTTGCTTGAGGGACATTTGTTTATATGGTTGTAGTCGTAGAAATACCCAATCACCTACATCGAAAATTCTTTCACTGCGATGTTGATCTGCCTGTTGTTTCATTATATTCTACACCAACACGAGGTTATCCTTTAAGAGTTGGAGGACTTGTTGTTGATGCTCGATATGATGGTCCACTGTTCGAACCTTAGAATTTTCTCTTAAATATGATGTGATGGATGGTGGTTGATATCCATAAAGTGCCATAAATTGGGTCATTTTTGTTGCTGTATGGAAGGAAGTGTTATACCACCATTCAGCTAGAGGCAACCATTTGACCCATTGTGTTTGTTTATCAAATACAAAGCAATGAAGATATCCTTCCAAATATTTGTTTACTATCTCAGTTTTCCCATCAGATTGAGGATGATAAGATGAACTATGAGCTAACTAAGTACCAAGACAAGAAAATAATCTTGTCCAAAAATTTCCAGTGAAATGGGATCTCTGTCACTTACAATAATCTTTGGGTTTCCATGTAGATTTTGAATTGTTTACATAAATGCAGTAGAAACTGTACTTCCTTTAAATGGATGTGATAATGCACAAAAGTGTGCATACTTGGTAAGTTTATCAACTACCACCATGATGACACTCTTTCCCTCAGACTTGGCTAAACTTGTGATAAAATCCATTGAAACCTCCTCCCAACGTTGGCTTGGAATGGATAAAGGTTGTAATAGACTCAGTGTCTTAATTTTTTCAACTTTATTTTGTTGGCAAACCAAACATTCCGCCACAAACTTTTGAATATCTGATTTAAGG
>APFE030640683.1:10063-41770 GCA_000404065.3 Pinus taeda | reverse complement strand
TTAGTTTAACAACTCATCATTAGTCTATTTGCAGTTAGACTAATTACAACTAGTTTAACCAAGTCAAACTGAACACAACTCCATCAACTCCACAATCAACTCCACCAAACTCAACTGATTGAGTTCTAACTGAAGTCATGCAGGAAACAACTCAACTGACCCACAAAGAAAATGTATTTCTTTCTTACAACTGCATGTGCCACATCTGTAGCTCAAACTGAAGTGCTACAAGAGAATAAGATAAAGTTTATAGTCTAAATATTATTATAAGCTAATAATATTTCACTGCTCTATAATTAGACTTGACATTGTCACCGCTGTTGTCTAAAAATAGAAGTCCATCTATTTTTTCCAACTTGACCAATCATCCATAAACAACATCCTGCAACTCATAGACATGATCCATATGTCTAAAAATAGACATAGTCTAAAAATAGACTTTGGCCATAATTTTCCTTTGGGCCCACTTAGTGAAGGCGACTCTTTTCACTAAGCTCCATCATCTTGTTGCAATCTCAACAGCTGATGATAGTTGTTGATGACTATCATAGTCTTGTTTTAGATATTTCATCTCTATGCCATGTATATCTTTTATTATCAAGGTCATGTAACGACCTATTTTGTCTCCCCACTACGCCTGGGATGGATGATGTAAGGTTCTTGTTTATCATGTATAAACTTTTAGTGTATCCCCACTTGGTTGGGTGGATGAGTCAATCTTGGTATATCCCCACTTGGTTGGGAGATGGATATATGTATGAATATTTGGTGATAAGAAGCTCATTTATGATGTATAGAGTCATGTTATTCTTGTAAAACATCTTTTTGTAGACCTTGCCTTCAGTCAGGGGGAGCATGAACAGTACACTTCAACATATCCAAAAAGTTTAGTATGTACTCAGGGGTAGCATAACCCTTTGCCCTTGATGACAAAGGGGGAGAATGACTTTGAGTGACTTGGGGTTGCCATCAAGTCCAAAGGGGGAGATTGTTGGCATTATGACACAGGTTTGGCACTATGACACAGGTGTTGTCCTTGATGGCAACTCACTCAGATGACAAATCACAGTTCAGGCTCTCAAAATGAAGGAAAAGGGATATACACAGGTTCCCCTTGACCAAGCCATGTATACACACAGGTTAGCAGTCCAAGGCGCGTATGCGTATACACGCACTTTCACGTAAGCAAAAGTGCGTACATGTTGGAAAGCTTGGTTTTTGTCTGTGGTATTTGGTCCCTCGTATTTTGACCCATGGTATTGATCCAAGGTATCTTGAACAAAGTTTTGACCCTAGGTATTTGGTCCAAGGTATTGCTTCTAAGTGGTTTTGAACCATGGTATTGAGTAAGGCCTAAGACTATAAAAGGAGGAGGAGATCATTAGGCAAAAGCACTCAAGCATTCAATATATAATGAAGACTAAGATCTAGAATAATGGTGATTGGGTTATGGTGCATAGCTAGATCTGAATCAAGGAGGAACCTGAGCGCTAGAAGAAGGATAACTTCTATTGATGGGTTAAGATCTTAAGTCTTGAAGAGAAGTATCTTTGTGTGATTTTGATCTTTTATATTTGGTGCATGTCTTGATCTGTAAATCTAATGATCTGGGTATAACTGATGTCTGAATAGTTGAAAAGGGTAAATCATCTTTTACAGATCTGTACATAGGCTCAGTATAGCCAAGGTGCATATACACACTGGTTCGATAATCCAAAAAGCATATACACAGGTTTGCCTTCATATAGCAGCGTATGCAAGCAAGATCTACATATTGAAGTGGCGTATGTCTCATAAAATATGTTTTAGCTACTTTTCTTTACTGTTGCAGTGTTCTAGGTTCTGGTATTATTACTGTATTCTGGTTACAACATTTAGAGAAGTGATTGTTTGATTCAGTTTTGGTTAGTGCAAGGGAAATTGATTGTTGTAGATATATTTTTGATGTTTGATTGATGCTATTGATGGATCCAGTCTAAAAATTTATGAAACGTGGTCCCTAGAAGAAAAGAGAAGGTTGTAGTCTTCTGTAGGTGAACACCTACGTACTAGTACATCCACTAGTACAAGAGCTAAGGGGGTTGTAGCTCCCTTCCAGGAGAAGCTGGAGAGTGAGAGAAGGTTGTAGCCTTATGTACGTAGAAGCCTGTGTACTGGTATAAGATTGCACCAGTACAAAAATATTTTAAAAAGAATTTTCTTATTAAAAGAAGATAGAGACGAATTGCAGCAGGTGGTTTTTACCCACATTGGGTTTCCACCTTATATCTTGTGTTCTTGTGTGTGATTGTCTGCTCTATTTTTTACTGTACTTGTTACTGCTTATATGGTTCTAATACACATATTAAAGATCAACTGACTAAATTATAAGTTTACAAGGTGTACATTGGTTTCTCTAAACATAGTTGCATATATACACAAGTTTCATTAACCAAAGTAGCGTATATAAATATGTTTATGGAAATGAAATATTATTAAATTGATAATGCTGATTCACCCCTTCTCTTAGTATTATTTCCAACAAGCACTATGATATCAAGTAGGATTTAGAGTTTTGAACCAAATTGAGTTTGGAAGGATATGCATTAAATTTAAGGCATCCTAAGTGTTCTTACACCCAACTATATGTCTTGATAGTGTCTTACAACCATGAATGCATCCATGCAGTTAGGAAATACCCCAAGAGTCAGTGTGAGTCAAATGGATGACCGAGGGGATATGGCAATTATAGAACCCACCTATGCACTAGATATTCTACTGAGGTCATGTTTCTAGGCTAAAATGAAAGGGAATCCAAGAAGGTGATCAATTACATCATATAAGTAATTGGGAGGTGTTGCATGATCATCACATTAGTCCAAGTATGAATGTGACATAGGGGTGGATAATAAAAGGAACCTTCAAGTTTTTAGTTGTATGTGAGTTCTCAAGGAAAAAAGCATTTTATGCCACATTTCCCCCCTTTGTAGGAGTTACTATATATATAATGGGAGTAGTAGTGAGTTGCATGGGAGGAGAGAAGCAAGCAAATTCATTGTAGTAATATAGAGGTTTTTGTATTGTAAGTGAATGACATGATGTTGTGAGGGAATCCTCCAAGCCTATATATATTATAGTATCTTTGAAGGCCCACATTTCTTAAGTAGCTATGCAAGGTGAAACGACAAGGATGCTCCATGGAATAATATAATGCCATGAAATAATTAGACAAAACATAAGAAAGATCCATAAGCAAGTGATGTATGGCAATAATAATGTAGAGATAGAGGAATAACCAAGCTTAACTACTATGTAAGGATGATAGAACTTAAAATATACATATAAATGAAGACATTAGATGATGAACAATGAACCTAACTATCATGTAAGTGATATAATAACTAAACTATGAATTTATAAATGAGTTGTAAATAGTAGACCTATGACTCATCCATGTCACTAACAAGGATCCTTCCCTACAAAATTAAATATACGCCTCTATAATTCACAATCAATCTAAGATATAACTTCATCAATAAGAAATCCTTATCATGCATGAATATATATATATATATATATATATATATATATATATATATATTATATATTCATTTTTGCTTTTAATACTTGGCTTAATTATTGGTAATGTGAACTACAAATATAAATGAACTCAAACTTTGTTATTATAGCTAACAAGATACTATGAATACTACATTGTATTTATTAAAATATTTAGTTGTAGCACTTTTATGAACAACACATTTGCACACTCCTCACACCATCAAGTAAGAAGTAAGACACAACAAGCTTAATTGAAATTGTTATAGGTAAGAAAACGCTACTTATAGTTGAATGTTCATACTCAATGCTTTATTAACAACCCATGTTTAACAATTCAATGTATATTTTAGAGACAGGTAAGATGCAACCTCAACCTATTACCATTCTTATCATTACAATAAAAAATCATTGCATATGTATTTATTCATAAGTGTATAAATCGATAATTATAGTTAACAAACAACACACAACATACTTATAACCATACACCATGGAAGGTTTGAATAGGACACATGATGGATATTTGTAGGTAATTGATCAAACGAAAAACCTAAGGATGAATTATTTGATATCATATTGGTTTCTAATGTCAAAGGAAAACATAGAGAGTAATGTAGGTGGTAATCATTGGTTTATGAGGGCCACATAATTAATTACTATTTCTTATGATTTACACATTAATCAAGCCAATATTTTCAACCACAACAAATAGAGAAAAGGAAGGCTCATTTTAGATCCAATCCATGACTTAATCAAGTGTATAGTAATGGTGTGATAAAAACCAACAACTTTAGCATGAATTATTTGAAATCATAGAGAGGAGTTTAGGTGGTAATCCTTTGTTGAATAAAGTCACACATATTATTTCTTATGATTTACTGAAGCCAATATTTGTAAAAATTAAATAGAGAAAATGGAGGATCATTTTAGATACAAGCCAATGATTTTATCAAGTGGGTAGTAATGGTGTGATAAAAAACAAAAGGTAAAAAGTGGTTGTGTGTTAGTAATCATGGTAGTATTAAGTTGTTAATTTAAAATGAAATCCTTGTAGTTAGTAGTGTGTAAAGTCTCTATGCAAAGCAATATTTACATGAATATATTATAATGGAATAATTTAACAATAATCAACATTTATATAAAGAAATTTACACCATAACAATAAAAATTACTTGAGAGAAACTTGAATAAAAGAAACTGATGGTTTTGTGCCTATGGATTGCATGTAATGAAGCCTTTATAATTATTTTGACACTTAATTATAATGTGCTAAGAAGTGACTAGTGGAGGATCACTTACTAGATTGGATTTTCTAAGATAACTCATGTGTTGTGATTGATTTGTTGTTGTTATCTATGACCATTGTTGCATTATTATTTATCTCACATTTTAATTTCTTACATTTGGTATCAAAGCCCGATAGGCTTGAACTCTCTAGAAAAAAAGGCCTAGGCATTTGTTATAGATACATCGAGATGTTGCTGCCAAAGATTTGTGGCTTCTCTTGTGTATATGGTGAAACTACTCGTCTGGAGGGTATGCTATCAAATTTGAGGAAAGACTTGCATTTAGAACTTATTCATTATGAGGATAAATATGTGAAAAAACAAGGCAAGTGGTATGAATGACAAAGAGAACGTTGCTGCAATGGCGCAGGAAAAGAATAAGTCATTGGATCAGGGAGCTCACATCAATTTCAAGGCTAAAGGCTAGGATAAGAAAGAAGCATTTTGGATTAAGCAAAGTACTCAATTGCTCAAACTTATGAATGATTATTAAGATAGGCAATCATTGATTTCAAATCCATACATCTTTTGTTTGATGTATGATGCCTTTGAGGAAAGAAAAATCTTCATGATTTAGAGACGGAGAAGAAGAAGAAATCTAAGAATAGAGGAGGTGATTTCAACAATAATGATGACTTGCAGGATGGTCAAAAACCAAATAAAAAAAACAAGTTTAGAAGCATTGGTTGAGAGCATGTAAAAAAGGGTGAGTATATAGGGCATGATGTGACTCCTACAAAGTGACAACAATTATAGAATCATGAGGGGGCCCCCTCCATGTTGGTCCAAGGGGAAACCACAAAAAACTCGAGGAATGATAGACCAACTACACTTATCTGAGTCTAGTGGTCATCCTCAACATATATGGTACCTAGCATTTGTTATAGTGGTGATGTTGATACTCATCCTCAACAAGCATGGAAACCTTAACATTATTGTTAGAGTTTAGGTAATATGAGTGGGTGGTATAAACTACTGGTGTGTTTATGTCAATTAAATTGTTAATCTATCCTATGTGGTGAAAGTGTCATTGAGGATGACTATGGTCTCCTTGATTTGCTGATAAACAACACAAAACATTACATATCTCAAGCTATTGTTGTTGGAATCAACTCTAATTTCATAAAATAGGTAAACTATATCAAAATTAATTGGTTTGTTAGAAAACCTCAATATTATTTTCATGTTTTTGGACCAATTTTACTAATCATAATAACATGGTTAATAGTCAAAATACTTCAAAATTAGTTACAATTAACTATTTCAACAAATTAATAAACAATATATATCTCATAACAATACATTAAATTATATATAAAATGAGAATAGATACTTAAATATACAACGCTTTAATCCAATTATATATATTCCAAACTATACAATATTTAACACACAAGATTTCAAACAAATTCAACCTTATTTGCCAATCACACATTCAACTTCAATGACCTACGCACTTTGGTGTAATTTAGCGAGAACGTGATTGAGGAAGAAGTGGAATAAATACCAGAAGTTCAATCTTATCTACCTATCACACATTCGAATTGAATGAATGGGACATTTGATGCAATTTACTGTGAAGTTAGAAGGTGAATAAATAATGTTTAGTGCTCATTATGTTTAGCGGTTGAAAATCACTTAAGAGTCCAGTCCGTTTCATGCTTTATGGAAAGGTTGGCACGTAGAGTTTTACTATCATAAGATGCCACATCGTTGAATAGTAGTATAACAAGGTGGAGGAATTTCCTGGTTTCTGTCACTTCCCGTAAAAATGTTAGGCTTCGGCCATTGGAAATTCCTCCATGTTCAGCCACCTTTCACGAGCTCTACCACCCTCCGCCACCGTTCCACCCACCACCGTGGAACATTAATTCGTCTGATAGAATTTTGAGTGCGAGTATGGCAATTCAAATTTTCCCCAAACCAATTCCCATTTCACTCATTTGCATTCGAATTTTCCCCGCGGGCTCTGCAGCTCCCCTAACCAATTCGACTCACCAGCTCATCAGCTCACTGCGGGGGAAAACTCTACCCCGCGCTCTACAACTCACTACCCAGGTGACAGATAGGTAGCAAACCAAGGTGGACATCACCAGGAGATAGATATGGAGGTTCATTTTTCCACTCTTCTCATCATCCCACCGCTCAAACTGGATTTTTTTTGTTCAAAGCTCTACACTCTCTTATGGATTAAGAAGATGTTCCTCACATTTTGAAGCTAATTAAACAGTTAGCCGAGTTCGAACGCTTGACCGATCATTGCAAGGTGACTGAAGAGGCTCTGTCATCAACCCTCTTTAGTGCACATTCCAGTCCAGCACACACCATTCCACTCTTCCAAACCCCATTTTAGCGGCTTTCCTAGCAACTGCCTTGAGAAGAATGCTACCCAAAGCCCTTCTCTTGTAAGGCTCTCTCACAAAAGATCCTCTATGTAAAATCCTGGCTTTGCCAAAAATGTCGAATAGTCCCTGAAAAACAAAACAAAACCCACAACTGTCCTATCATTTCCCAGAGCCAAGACGAATGAAACCCTTTCTGGGTTGTTCACAGGTGTTTTGAATTTCCCATTCTTAACCGTCTTTTCAAACGATTCATCTATGGTTTTGGCGGTTAGGAATGTTTTATGAGATATTTCTAGTAGGAAGGTTATGGGACCTTGGAATGGAGGTGCACTAAAGAGGGTTCTATAATTGGGAAATCTAGAGTCCATTCAGAGCTGCTAGTCCCACTAAGACGGGTAGCTATCTTAGAAACAAACAAACTAAAGTTACTTGCATTTTCCTTTATGAGAAGTAGACGAGAGAGAAGTAGAGAGTACCAACCTCAGTCTTTCGCTTGGCTCCTTACTTGTTTCCTCTCCCCTTTGACAGATCTTTGCCGCTTCTTCCTTGCTTACCCCACTTCAAAGAGCACCTATAAAGTCAAAGAAGCATGATACCATCAAGGCACATAGATCTACAATCATAAACAATATAGGACTAGATATATATTGACCACACAAATGCATATATCAACTCAAACATACAAGAATGTGGAGGAAAACTCAAGTAGCTTTATTGATAGAAAGAGTAGAAGAGAGGATTACAACCCATTGATCTGACCCAGTGTCATCCTCCCAACATGAAAGCCCTTCTTCACCTCATGAAAAGCTTAGATCACCCAACACTATGATGTTCCACAAAGAAACCAACAACACTTCCTTACAAAATACAAGATTCCAACCTCTATAACTTTGGGATGAGGGATCCATATATATATGCTTGCAGGGGGGTGAATTAGCTTCTAGGATTTTGATTAGTGTCCTCTCTCTAATAGTTCTTGGTTCAACTTGGAGATTCATGATCTCTTACTCATCCCTGGGTCAATTCAGAGAGGCAAGTGTCATAGGAGAAGTTTCTAGAAGATTCCATGATCATCCACCTTGTAAACTGTCCCTTCCATTTGTCTACTCTCACCCATTGCACCCTAAAGAAGGGCTTTTCAGTATGCATTTCACTTTTTGCATGTGGCAGGTGAGATGCATCGCACCCTTAGCATTGAACAGTCTGTATGGTCCAGTTTTGACTAGTTCTGAGTAGTTTTCCATGGAGAACTTCTGGGAGATGATGTAATCAGCTGACCTTGCTCCTTTAGGGTGTGAAACAACACATTTAGGGACTCGGAAGCCCTTGGTTTATGGACAGATATGATTGGGGTTGTAGTGCCCAAATATGTCTATAACAGTTGCCCCCTAAAGCATGAGGTCGTAAATCTTTTGATGTCGGGTGAAATGTTTTATCACGAGGATTCGACGTTTTTTCGAACTGGAAGGCGACATGTAATAAGATACAATACAATACATTATCTTCATAATATTTTCATGATCTAGCTGAGGCGGGAATTCCCATGCTTAGCTTTATAAATTCATTCTCATGTACATAGGACATACAACTGTCTGTGTGGCAGACAAATGATTATAGTAGAGCCATCATCCTTTGGTTTGGATGATTATCTGTGCAGCAATGATGTACATTTGATGTCTTTATTTTCCCGAATATATTGTAGCCCAGATGGATGAAACTAGATCTGGGGTCTTCAAACTCATTCAATCTTCGCCCCGAAGTACAAGTCGATCCATCTGAAAAGATGTTCTGGAGTCAAACATGGAAATACATCACCTGACTACCAGCCAATGATGTACGCTGTTAACAGGTGCGAGAGGGATCACCGATAATGATGATGACCCTCAAGGTACAATAGTACAATTCACATGGTGTGAAAATGGGACTTGGTGTTGAACACCACGCAAAATCTTTCGGTTGAAGGCCATTGATGTAAACCTGTCACCGGAAGTGAGAAACTTGTCATTGAGGCATGAAAGCTTCAAAGTACTGAAAGCGTTGTTCCTATATTGATTTCTTGGATAATGAGTTGATGTCGACAAGAAGTGACCCATCGTAGGAGGGCATTAATGAATCCCACATCTACGACACGGAACAGAGAAAATTATTTTGTGGAGGTGAAAATGATCTGATGATACAGGGTTCAGGGTGGCGGTCATGAAAGAATGAAGCGTGAAGGTATTGCAGCAGATGAGACACAAGCTAGGTTGGCAAATTCACTGAGCAACTTCTCTTGAACATTCCGGCGACACTGAAATGGATTGGTAGCGTTAAACCCAAAAATGAATGGTACGGTGGACCAATGGTAATATGACTGGTGAACAAAATAACCCAACCCGACTCAATCATGGTGATGGAGTGAAAGTGTCGTGTTCAAGAGTGACTTTCTACCAATAAAGTTTCTTCAAGTTTTCTTCCCAATTTTTCCCCAGTCATTGCTAACCAGTACCTCTTTATTTTTGTCAAGCCTGAGGAGGATAACATATGCTTGTTCTATAATTTTCCCTTCGAGCAAACCCATCGCTATGTTTTAACAAGCCTAGCGACAATGAAACTCATTCTTGTCTGAATGGACAAGTTTGTCACTATTGGTTTTAACAAGTTTAATGACAAATATAACTCAGTTATTTTCAATTTTAGAGAGTCTGAAAAGGGATGGAAAGAAACTCCAGTAATCCTTTTTCGTCATATAATCCCTTAAGTCCGAAAAGGTATAAAATAATATGAAAAGGATGAATTTTCGATAGTTTTAACGAGCCGAACAAGACAAGCACTCGATCTTTTTGTGTAATGATCCCTCAGGTCCAAAAATATTAAAATATAGAGGAGGGGTAGCACTTCCGATCATTTTAACGAGCTGGAGAGGCCAATTACTGGGCAATATTTTCATATTTTACGAGTCAGATGAAAAGAGCTTAAAGGAGACTCGTTTTTTGAGGAATGAGTGAAATTTTTGGGTAGCAGCTAGTATCAGGTAAGGTTTGGAACTTTCCAATCATAGAAGTGTCAAGAGGATGGCTAATAGAATCACTCATCGCAGTTGTTCCTCAAAAGGGTAAACAATCAAATGGAGGCATATGATCGGCTAAAACGGAGTGGAGGTGATGGTAAGAACGTGACCAAGGCTCAAAAGATGATGACAATGTGTTCACAATGGTTATTTACCAGAGGTGGGTTCATTTTTTAATGAGCTTAAACTCTGGTGGAACATTTGCTCATTGCTAGGTTTAATTTTTAACGAGCTTGAACTTTGCGTAAAACTGCTCATGGCCTGGTTCATTTTTTAATGAGATTGAACCATGCGACAATATATGCTCAGATTCAATTTCATGTTTACAAAAGCTTGAAACAAAAAACTATGCTTGTCATAAGTTCACATGCCCCCAACATAGTGATGCAAATCGAGATGCATGCCTCCCAAGCTTCATTGCATTCAATGCAGTGGTTGGAATGAAGGTTTACCTTCGAGATCTTTGAAAGACTTGACCTGGATTTTATGAGATCGTAATCAAAGACTTTATTTGGAAAGGGATTTGTTTCATTTTTTTAATGAGGTTAACACAAGATAAGAACCATCCTAGGAATCCACCGTATTTACAGTGTTTTATAAAAAATAAAAAAATGAAGGATGATTAAGGTCGTGGAATAATCTTCGTGGTAACCCGGAATATGGGAATGATGGTGGTAATCTTCCCATGGTGCATCTACAAATGTTGACCCAAAAGAAAACCTAAGTTTACATTATCTACTCACTTGTAGCTTTGCTTTATCACATACCCAACCTAATGGATATGGCTTCTTGTGAGGTGTGTTTAGTAGTCCCAACTTCTTTGCAATTGCTTCAGAAATCAAGTTTACTTGTGAACCAGTATCAAATAAAGTATAAATCGTTTGATGCTTAGAAATAACTCTAATATGAAAAAGCTCATGTCTTTTCCTTTCATTTTCTCCATTATCATTAGACTGTGCAGAATTACTAGTACATGCTTCAGAATTTTTACCTTTCATACCTGTAGCATTGCTGTTGTTTCATCACCTGAGTCTGACCCCAAATATTTCTGAATAGCAGTAGCAGTCTTCTTCTTCTTGCCATCAAACTTCTTGGGTTTCAGCTCCGAATGCAATGACCAATAATGTTCATCATCATGTCCATCCTTCTTGTAGTAAGTGCATGAAGGTTTGTCTTTCTGTACAACGTTTTCCTTCCTCTCTTTCCATTTCTACTTCCTCTTATCCTTGTTCTTTCCTGCAGTGAGTTTTGATGATCCCCTGATCTCTAGGTTCACATTCTTGCCTCTAGCCTCTAGATGTGTAGCCTAATCTGATACCTCATCTATGCTAGTAGGGTTAAATAAGATAATGGTGTGTCTCAAATAACTATGTAGACCACCTATATACTTCAACAAAGTTTCAGGTGAGTCTAGAGAAATGCCTAGAATTAAAGCTCTTTTTATAAATTCCTGGCTATAGCTTTGTACAATTTTCCCCTTCAATTAGAGAAGAGTTTACCAACTCATCATGGCTTGATGCATATAAGCTAGTGGATAAAATTGTTTTTTAATGGCAGAAACAAATTTACTCCAAGTAGAAATTTTTTTACCATGCTTCTTCAAATCAGCTTGGGTCCTACCTTCCCACCATACTAGGGCAGTTCCTCCAAGGCGAAGGTTGGCCAGCTGAATCTTTCTCCTTTCTGAATCGATGTTCTACACCCTGCAATATAAATCAATCTATCTAATCCAGTTATCTAGCTTTTCTGCATTTAATTCTCCATCATATATTGGCAAATCAAATTTTACATCTAATTTAATCAAAGGGCTAGAAGGAGGTATTGATAGAGGAGGATCTTTTCCTTTCCCTTTGCCTTTAGAATGGCCATCTAGAAGAGGTTCCTCTGTTGCTTTGTCTTGTTTGGAGGTTGAAGTATCTTCAGCTCAACCTTTCTTAAATTATAGATACATATCTTCTACCATGGCTCTCCTTGTCATGAAAATATCCATGAATTGAGAGTCTGATTCTAAGGGAATTTCTTCTGCCATTTTCCTCCCAGGATAGACTCTTCCTATTTCTGGGTTAGTCTCAACTAGTTCTTCTTCTCCTAATTTGAGCTTTGTCCTAGTTTAGTATTCAACAATCCAACACAAGCTTGTCTAATCTTAGCAAACCTAAAGCTCTGATACCACTTGATCTAATAATGAGATCTTAGACAATTATTAAGGTATTACAGACTCATGTGCATGGATATACCTATGTTACTTTGTGCAATGAATCGATAAGATTGCGAAATACATAGACAATGAAGCAATTAAAGAAACATAATAGAAAACACACATAAACACAATAAATTTAATATGGAGTTCACCCAAAACTCCTAGTCTACATCTCCTGGTCCAGCCTTCAGTGGTGGCCTCTCTATTATGTCTTTAGAAGTAGAGTTTTACAACAGTGAGCTCAAATTGAGTGTCACACAACAAATACAAAACAATAAGGATTTACTTGGATCCCCCAAGTCTCTTTTGAGTACACAGACTCTCCTCACTGATTCCCTATCTCTGTTTGATTTATGTCTCAGTATTTCTTGCCCTATTGTTTGTCAGTTGTAGCTTTAAAGCCAATCAATACTATCTGTTCCTTTCACCTTCTCGGGTTCTCTGGATTCTCGACCTCTGTCTACTCAAATCCGCCTCTGAGCGTTAGCAATCATTGCTAAATGCTTCCAGGGATGGTGGCCACCTGTTTTATAAAAGAATGGGTCATCAGGACTTTGAAATCCTCAAAATAACCATCCTCTATTTACACAGAGAAATACATTCAAAACTGTGAAATTCCACCAAATAACTCCTATCAGATCCGCTTATATATCAACATCGCATCTCCACCGTTGATCTAGGAGATCCAGATCCAACGGTTGTGGTTCATTTCAGGTGGCCCTTTTGTATGGGGGTTAACCACCTGATAAGGGTGGTTTTCTCTCTCCTTAGCCTGGATACGTGGCTACTAGAATATGGGCTCAGGCGTAGCCTGGCCCAAACCAATTACCGCCTTTAGTCCTCCAGAAATCCTGCCTATATCGTGATTTCCCTTTGTATTTAAAAAAACATTAAAATATGAAATCCCATTTATATCAGACTTGAAATCATATGTAATAGCATTAATAAGCCCTTTCGGCTCTGGCATCATTGCCCAAATCACGTTTCCCTTGGTTTTCATTTATTTACGAAAACACAACTTTACATAGAAAAATCCCTTTCTTATAGATCTCAAAATATATCCAATATCGCCTGTAGCCTTGGTGGGTCCAGCTTATCGCATCGCATATATATACATGGCCCCACTCCTCTGTGTAGCTCCAATGTGACTTTGCGATACGACTTGTCACAATCACATATTGCATGAGCCTTAGGTCATTGGTAAGCGCTCCCATGTGTTTCTCCGACGCGATATCGCGAGTCAATGTGGGTCGTCGATCTGCGCACTCAATCGACGGTCCTTGTTGACCATGCTAATCATTGTCACATTGTTTTAAGTGATAGTCTCCGATAGCCTCTCGATGGCCTCCGCTGATTTGCGATATTCCGATTAGATCTGGACTATTGATCGACCAGATTCGATGGCTCTCATGCAAAGTAGTGTTAAACCATCGATACTCTTCTTTTCCACTATTTCTTCATGTTTTTGGCTACCGATAGTGTTTTCTAACTTTTTGAAAAGTTCATCCTTTTACAATTTTTTTGATTTTGAAGACTTAGAAGGTTTTCTAGGATCCATTTGGATCATTATATTATCCAGCGAACTGAAGAGATAAAACTTACAACAGATCTGCTGTAATTCCCTCTTCTCTCTCGCTCAATCTCCTCTCTCTTTCTCACTCAAAGTATAGATATACATAGAAGCAATACAATTCCCTCATATATATAGAGGGGTTTCCTTCTAGCGCAAAAAACCTTAAATTAAACGTAACTTCTACCCTCAAATCTCCACCTAATGAACGACCCAGATTGACTATGAAATTACAACATTTTATAAGGAAATTTTACATCTATTTTTAGCTTCGGGGCGCTGGGGGCCCGGGGGGGGGGGGAGAGGAGTCTAAAGAAACATCATCACCTTGCATGGACCCCCCTTGCAGTGCACAAAAATGTGCGTCTTTTCCACCCCATTTCGAACTTGGGTCCAATGCTGTCAAACCTTTTGATAAAGAAGATAATCAGCCTCCACACCCAACAATCTTCCACTTGGAGACTGATTGTAGTAACTTGACCGCTGCTTCATTTGATGGACACCAATCATATGAAATGATACTTGAGTTGTATATGTTTTGTCCTGGAATGAAATGCAGAGTTCTTTGTAAGATGTATGGCACTTTGGCTATCATTGTATAACCTGCCCAACTCCTGCTTCTCACCCAATTCATCTAGAAACCTTTGTAACCAAATCATTTATTTCCTAGCCTCTATAGAAGCAACATACTCTACTTCCATTGTTGAGAGTGCAACAACACTTTGTAGTTTTGAAACCCAACTAACAACTGTTCCACCTACAGTAAACACATACCTTGTTATGCTTCCCCAGTTATCACTATCACTTGCAATATCTACATCGACATATCCCTGCAGTGCAATGTTTGAACCACCAAAGCATAATGCTTGATTTGTGGTACCTCTCAAATACCTGAGAATCCACTTCACCGGCATCCAAAGTTCTTTTCTTTGATTTTTCATGTACCTGCTTACAAATCCCATTGCATGTGCAATATCAGGCCTTATGCAGAGCATTGCATACATTAAGCTTCCAACTGTTGATGCATATGGAACTTTAGACATATGACTCATTTCTTCTTGAGCCTTGGGACACACCTCCTTAAATAATTTGGAATGGCTAGCCAAAGGTATACTAACTGGTTCTGAATTCTGCATATTAAATATTTTCAACACCTTTTCTATGTACTCACTGTGAGACAATGTTAATTTACGATTCTTCTTGTCTCTAGTTATTCTCATGCCAAGGATTTGTTTTGCAACACCCAAATCCTTCATTGCAAATGAGTTTGCCAATTTTCCTTTGAGCACATTTATTTCCTTCATGTTAGAACCTGCAACAAGCATGTCATCTACATACAATAACAATATAATATGGCTGTCATCATTTTTCCTTTTGAGATAAACACAATGATTAGAGTGACATCTAGTATAACCTTGTTCAGACATAAACCTTAATCAAATTTTAGATACCACTACCTTAGAGCCTGTTTTAAGCCATACAAGCTCTTCTTCAACCTACACACTAGTGTATCCTTCCCTTTTACCACATATCCTTGTGGCTTCTAACATATATAATATAATATATATATATTAAATATATATATATATATATATATATATAATAATATATATATATATATTATAATATATATATATATATATATATCTTCCTCCAAATCCCCATGGAGAATGGATGTCTTTACATCTAACTGTTAAGATGCAAATCTTCAGTTGCTACTAGACTTAAAATAGTTCTAATTGAAGTCATTTTAAAAATAGGAGAAAATATCTCATCAAAGTCTATACCCTTTTATGTGCAAACCCCTTCACCACAGGTCTAGCTTTATATCTTTTTATACCTCCATCTTATTCCTTCAACCTCTAAACCCATTTATTCTACAATGTTGTTTTACGTGCAAGCAACTTGACTAAGTCCCAAGTCTGGTTATGTGCTAAAGAGTCCATTTCTTCTTTCATGGCTTGCTCCCACTTCTTCCTAGTTTCTACCTGCACTAATTCTTCATAACATTCTGGTTCACTAGAATCAGTCAGCAATACATAATATAATTAAGGAGAGTATCGTTTAGGGTGTTTTAGATCTTCTAACACCAATTTAAGGTGTTTTAGGTGCCTGTTGCTATTGTGGTTGTTGTTGTTGTTCTGGTTGTTGATCATTATGATTTTCAGGCACCTTCACTTTTTCTATGATGTCATTAAGAACTGTGTATTCTCTATTTTATTTTTCCCATTTCTTTTCCTCCATGTGATCTTTATACAAAACCTTTTCATGGAATATGACATCTCTACTCCTAATGATTTTGTGTATTTCATAATCATAAAAGCGATAACCAAAATCATTAACACCATATCCAATAAAGGTACATTTCTTTCATTTTGCATCAAGATTTGTTCTATTTTCTTTATTAATGTGGAAAAAAGCTTCACAAGCAAATTATTAAAAAATAAGTAGTTTATCTTTTTACTTGTCCATGCCTCATCTAGAATACCACCATCCAAGTAACTTGAAGGACCTTTGTTTATTAGATAAACAATAGTATCTAAAACATCTTCCCAATATTGTAAAGCAAATACTGCATGCAATCTCATGCACCTTGCACGCTACATGATTGTCCTGTTCATCCTTTCTGACACACCATTTTCTTGTGGTGTTCCTGGAACTGCCTTCTTTATGTGAATTCCATTTTCTAAACAATCCCTATCAAACTCTTTGATGCAATATTCACCTCCATTGTCTGATCTGAGACACTTCAACCATTTTCCTGTCTCATTTTCAACCAAAGCTTTCCATTTCTTGAAAGTATCAAATACATCATATTTATTTCGAATACGATAAATCTAGGTTTTTTTGGGTGCATCATCAATAAAAGTACAATAATAATGAGAGCCACCAAGAGATGATACCCGAGAAGGTCCCCATGCATTTGTATGCACAAGCTCTAATTTTTTGCTCTTATTTTCTTTCTCAACTCTGAGGAATCTGACTCTCTTCTATTTTCCATAAACACAATTCTCACAGAATTTTAAATCAACATACTTCAAACCTGGCAACAAATTTTGTGAGTGAAGAATTTATGTCCCCTTCTCACTCATGTGCCCGAGCTTATGATGCCGCAATGTTGTATCTTCTCTTGTAGAGGTTAAAGCATTAAAAAAATTATAAATACCATTGCATAGATACGATTTACCAACCTTTTCTCCTTTTGTTGTTTTGCTATTACCAGGGCTTCTTTAGTGACCTTCCAGGTTTTATTTGTCCAAGTAGTTACATAACCTTCATCTCCCAATTTCCTTATTGAAATCAGATTTTTCTTCAGATCTGGAACATGCCTTACCTCCTTCAATAGCCATTGATTCCCATTCCTTTTTTCTATCAAAATTGTACCCATTCCAATGATTTTACAAGGTTTATCATCACCCAATCGAACTTGTCTAAAATCTCCTTGAACATAATCATGAAAATGTTTTCTATCAGGTGTGGCATGGAATGAGGCCCATGAATCTACCACCTAGGCATCAATAATATCTTCTAATGAAAGAATCAAAGCATCATGCAACACATCACTTGTCATATTCGCTTCATGATTATTTTCTTGCTGCGCGTCTCCTTGTTTTCCTATTCGAGACTTGCAGTCTTTCTTCAGGTGTCCTTTCTTCCCGCATTTCCAGTACACTATCCTCGATTTGGACTTGGATCCGCCTTTCCTTGACTTACTGCGATATCCTTGGCTCTTTCCTCTTTCCATTTTTCTTCCCCTATTCTTTGGAGTCAAAGCATTACCTGATGTCTCACCCAAGCTTTTCTGTCACATTTCCTCGCTAAGGATTGCACCAACAACATCATCAAACTTTAAAGTACTAGATCTAAAAATAGAGTTACTAATTGCCATAACTAAACCATTCCAACTTTCTGGCAATGAGCGCAGAAATAACAGAGCCCTAACTTCATCATCAAAAGTTACCCCTACATAACTTAACTAACTGGTAACTATATTAAATTCATTTAAATGATCAGCAAGAGATCCACCTTCTGAAATTTGCATATTAAATGAATGCTTCATAAGAAATTCCTTATTTAAGGCTGAGGGTTTTCATATAGTTTGGCCAATGTCAACATTAAACCCTTGTTGTCATTTCCTTTGAAATATTAAACACTACCGATACAACTATACACAATCGCATTGTTCCAAGTTTGTTGTTGTTGAGAATATCCCATTTTGTGTCTGTCATACTCTTTGAATACTTTGCCTTTCTACTCAATGGTTGGTACAGATCTTCCATCTGAATCTTCCACAGCTAGTGGTTTTCAGAGTTAAATTTTTCGACCCTAAACCTACCACCTTCTGCCATTTCTCCCACTCGGACCAGGAACCCTTCTCTCCTATGAGTTTATCAGGCAAATAGACCTTTTTCACTGATACTAGTTGTTAGAAAATTATATATTAAAGAGAAATGGAACACATAAAATATATTGTAGAAATAAAAACACAGAAAACACATAAAATAAGAGAGACACAGACATATGTGGTTCACATAATTTGGGCTACGTCCATGAAGAAACAGAAAATCCTTTCTTTTATATTATCTAGTAAACTGAAGAGATACAATGTACATCAGATCTACTGTAATTCCGTCTTCTCTCTCGCTTAACATCCTCTCTCTTTTCTCACTTAGAACACAGATATCCATAGACGCAATACAATTCCTTCATATATAGCGAGGGGTTGCCTTATAGGGTAAAAAAACCCTAAATTTAACATAACTTCTAACAGTAGATCTCCGCCTAATGAAGGTCCTAGATTGACTACGAAATTACAACATTTTACAGGGCAATTTTACATCTATTTTTAGCTTTGGGGCACTGCACTCGATCCCCCGCAAGCAGGGGGCATCTAAAGAAACATCATCGACCCCCCATACCTACCTGGCGGTGTGCAAAAATGCCGCCCCATTACAAAATCAGGTCCAATGAAATGATACCTTTGGATAAAGAAGATAATCGGGCTCCACAACCAACAATCTCCCACTTGGATACCAATTATAGCAACTCCACCACTACTAGATTTGTTGGACAATGACTCTACTTTGGACCTGGTTGTTTCTCATCTTCATCATCATCCTTGAATACCAATTGAAAACGAGAAAAATCCCAGTTTCTCCCTGGTTACAACTTTTGTTAACATATTTGTTAACATATTTGTAGGATTCAGGCTAGTGTGAAAATTGTCCATCTTCCAACATTGACTGTATGAAATGATACTTAAGCTGTATATGTTTTGTCTTGGAATGAAATGCAGATTTCTTTGCAAGATGTATGGCACTCTAGCTATCATGGTATAACTTTCCCAACTCATGCTTCTTTCCCAATTCATCCAGAAACATTTGTAACCAAATCATTTCTTTACTAGCCTCTGTAGCAAAAACATAATCTACTTCCATTATTGAGAGTGCAACAACACCTTGTAGTTTTGAAACCCAACTAACAATTGTTCCACCTATAGTAAATAGATATCTCGTTGTTCTCCTCCTGTTATCTTTATCAACTGCCATATTTGCATCAACATATCCCTATAGAGCAATGTTTGAACCACCAAAGCATAATTCTCGATTTGTGGTACCTCTCAAATACCTGAGAATCCAATTCACTGCCATCCAATGTTCTTTTCCTGGATTATTCATGTACCTCCTTACAACTCCCACTTCATGTGCAATATCTGTCCTTGTACAGACCATTGCATACATTAAGCTTCCAATTGTTAATGCATATGGAACTTTAGACATATAAGCCATTTCTTCCTGAGTCTTGGGACACACCTCCTTGCTTAATTTGAAATGGCTAGCCAAAGGTATACTAACTGGTTTTTCATTTTGCATATTAAATATTTTCAAGAGCTTTTCTATGTACTCACTTTGAGACAATGTTAATTTGCAATTCTTCCTGTCTCTAGTTATTCTCATACCAAGGATTTGTTTTGAACACCCAAATCCTTCATTGGAGATGAGTTTGCCAATTTTCTTTTGAGCACAATTATTTCCTGCATGTTAGAACCTGCAACAAGCATGTCATCTACATATAATAACAATATAATATAGCTGCCATCATTTTTCCTTTTGAGATAAACATAATGATTAGAGTGACATCTAATTTCTCCTTCCCTTTTACCTCATATCCTTATGTCTGTTGGATATATATCTCTTCCTCCAAATCCCGATGTGTTATAGAAATTTTTGGGCACTTCAACCCAAATCACAAATGTCCATAAACTAAGGGCTCTTAAGTCCCTAAAAGTGTTGCTTCACTACCTAAAGGAAGAAGGTCAACTGATTACATCATCTCCCAGAAGTTCTCCACTAAAAACTGCTCTTAAATGGTCAAAACTAGACCATATTGAAAGCTCACTGCAGAGGGTGCGATGCATATCACCTTCCCAATGTATAGGGTGCGATGGTCAGGAATGGACAAATGGCAGGGACAAAAATGCGAGGTGGAAGATCATGGAATCTTCCAGAAGCTTCCCCTCTGACAGTTGCCTATCGATTTTCGACCAGGGATGAGTAAGAGATCATCATTCTCCAAGTGGAAGCAAGAACTATCAGAGAGAAGACATTAATCAAGATCCCAAAAGATGACTCACCTCTTTGTAATCATCTATATATGGATCCCTCATCACAGAGATCCAGAGGCTGGAATTTTGTATCTTATAGAGAAGTGTTGTTGGTATTCTAGTGTATATTCACAGTGTTGGGTGATCTAGCTTTGCTTGAGGTGAAGAAGGGCTTCTTAACTGGAGGATGATGTTGGGTCAGAGCACATGGTTGTAATCTTCTTGGTACTTTTCATTTGAATAAAGCTATTATTGTTTCCTTCCATATTCTTGTGTACTTGTTTATATATGCATGTATATGGTTAATACACATCTGATCCTGCATTATTTATGAATTAGATCCTTGTTTCTTGCATAGTAGTATGTTGTTGTGGTTCCACAGGTTCTTTTGAAGCTGGGTAGACAAAGGAGAAGTGGCGAAATTCTATCAAGAAAGAGAGGAAATCAAGCGCAAGACTCAGGTTGGCCCTCTTGGTCCTCTTCTCATCTATTTTCATAAAAGGAATCAATAGTAGACTTTGATTATTTGTTTCTAAGATAGCCACCCATCTTAGTGGGAATAGCAGCATCCGAGTGGACACTATTCCTAGATAACACCATGGAGAAAGGATGTCTTTACATCTAACTACTAATGATGTAAATTTTTATCTTCTACTAGAGTTAAAATAGTTCTAATTGAATTCATTTTAACAATAGGAGAAAATATCTCATCAAAGTCTATACCTTTTTTCTGTGCAAACCCCTTCACCACAATTCTGGTTTTTTACCTTTTTCTACCTCCATCTTCTTCCTTCAACCTGTAAACCCATTAATTCTGCAATGTTGTTTTACCTACAGGCAACCTGACTAAGTCCCAAGTCTAGTTATGTGCTAAGGAGTCCATTTCGTCTTTCATGTCTTGCTCCCACTTCTTCTTGGTTTCTACCTGCACTACTCCTTCATAACGTTTTGGTTCACCAGAATCAGTCAGCAATACATAATATACTAAAGGAGAGTATCGTTCAGGGGGTCTACTTATCCTCGTAGATCTTCTAACATGACTTTCAGGTGTTTGAGGTGCTTGTTGCTGTTGTGGTTGTTGTTGTTGTTCTGGTTGTTGATCATTATGATTTTCAGGCATCTTCACTTTTTCTGTGATGTCATCAAGAACCTTGTATTCTTTGTTTTCTTTTTCATGTTTATTTTCTTGCATCTGATCCTTATACAAAACCTTTTCATTGAATATGACATATTTTCTCCTATTGATTTTGTGCTTTTCATAATCATAAAGGTGATAACCAAAATCATTAACACCATATCCAATAAACGTACATTTGTTTGATTTTTCCTCAAGCTTTGTTATATTTTCTTTATTAATGTGGACAAAGGCTTCACAACCAAAAGTCTTTAAAATGGGTAGTTTACCTTTTTACCTATCCATGCCTCCTCTGGAATACCACCATACAAGGAAATTGAAGGCCCTCTATTTATTAGATAAACAATAGTATCTACAGTGTCTGCCCAAAATTGTAAAGGAAATCCTGCATGCAATCTCATGCACCATGCATCCTCCATGATTGTCATGTTAATCATTCCCGACACACCATTTTCTTGTGATGTTCCTGGAACTATCTTCTCTCTACAAATTCCATTCTCTAAACAGTACCTATCATACTCTTTACTACAATATTCACCTCCATTGTTTGATCTGAGACACTTCAAACTTTTTCTTGATTCATTTTCAGCCAAAATTTTCCATTTCTTGAAAGTATCAAAACATTAGATTTATTTCGAATACAATAAATCCAAGTTTTTCTGGTTGCATCATTAATAAAAGTAACATAATAATGAGAGCCACCGAGAGATGATAACTCTGCAGGTTCCCATACATCTGTATGCAAAAGCTCTAATTTTTTGTTCTTCTTTTCTTTCCTCACTCTAAGGAATCTGACTCTCTTCTATTTTCCATAAACACAATTCTTACAAAATTTTAAATTAACATGCTTCAAACCTGGCAACAAATTTCTTGATTGAAGAATTTGCATCCCCTTCTCACTCATGTGCCTGAGCCTATGATGCCACAATGTCATATATTCTCATGTAGAGGTTAAATAATTAACAAAGTTAGAAATAACATTGCATAAATACAATGTACCAACTTTTTCTCCTTTTTCTATTACCAAGGCTCCTTTAGTGGGCTTCCAGGTTTTATCTGTGAAAGTAGTTACACAATATTCACCTCCAAACTACCTTGTTGAAATCAGATTTTTCTTTAGATCTGGAACTTGTCTTACCTCCTTCAATAGCCATTGATTTTCATTCTGTTATTTTATGAAAACTATAACAATTCCAATGATTTTGCATGTTTTATCATCACCCAATCGAACCTGTCCAAAATGTCCTTGAACATTATCATGAAAATGTTTCCTATCAGGTTTGGCACGGAATGAGGCCCCTAAATCTACCACATAGGCATCAATAATATTTTCTAATGAAAGAATCAAAGCATATTGCAACACATTACTTGTCACATTAGCTTCATGATTGTTTTCTTGTTGTGCGTCTCCTTCTTTGCCCTTCCGAAACTTGCAGTCATTCTTTAGGTGTCCTTTCCTCCTGCATTTGCATCACACTATCCTTGATTTGGAATTTGATCTCCCTTTCCTTGAATTACTGTGATATCCTGGGGTCTTTCCTCTTTCCATTTTTCTTCCCTAGTCTCTGGAGTCAATGCATTACATGATGTCTTAGTGGATATTTTCCGTCACATTTCCTTGCTAAGGATTGCACCAACAACATCATCAAACATTAAAATACTAGATGCAGAGACAGAGTTAATAATGTGTTATAGACATATTTGGGTACTGCAACCCCAATCACATATGTCCATAAAACAAGGGCTTCTAAACCCCTAAAAGTGTTCTTTCATACCCTAAAGGAACAAGGTTAACTGATTACATCATTTCCCAGAAGTTCTCCCTGAAAAACTACTCAAAAATGGTCAAAACTGGACCATACAGACTGATCCATGCTGAGGGTACGATGCATCTCACCTAGTGCACATGGGAGGTGTGATGCATATTGGAAAGCCATTCTGTAGGTTGCGATGAGCGAGAGCAGACAAATGACAGAGGCAGTTCACTAGGTGGAAACCCAGAGAATTTTCTAGAAACTGCTCATATGACACTTGCCTCTCTAAATTTTCCTAGGGATGAGTAAGATATCATGAAATATCCAAGAGGAACCAAGAACTATCAGTGAAATGACACTAATCAAAATCCCAAAAGCTGAGTCACCCTCCCGCAAATATCTATATATGGATCCCTCATCCTAGAGATCCAAAGGCTTGAATTGTCTATTTTGTAAGGAAGTGATGATGGTTTCTCTGTGAAATATTACATTGTTGGGTGATCTAGTCTTTACATGAGGTGAAGACGGATTTCATGCTAGGAGGATGGCACTGAATCAGACTGCTGGGTTGTAATCCTCTCTTCTACTACTTCTATCAATAAAGCTATTTGAGTTTTCCTCCATATACTTGTATATCTCTGAATCTTGTATTGTTTATGGTTATAGATCCCTATTCTTTGATGGTATTTTGTTTCTTTGACTCTATAGGTGTTCTTTGAATATGGAAAAGTGAGAAAGGAGTGGCGAAAGCTCTATCAAAGGAGGGAGGAAACAAGCAAGGAGCCAAGCGAAAGACTGAGGTTGGTACTCTCTGCTTCTCTCTCATCTATCTCTCATAAAGGAAAACACAAGTAACTTTGAATTGTTTGTTTCTAAGATAGCTACCCGTCTTAGTGGGACTAGCAGCTTTGAATAGACACTAGTTTTTGTGGAAACAAAATGGTGACTGCACTGGGGAGTGAATAGTTTGATTGTTTGTTACTATTGTTTTCTTTAGAAACTACAGACGGAGCCTGAAGTTAAGCCAGCTAGCTTTCGAATTGCTTTTGCTATGCAACTGCAAATTAGATCAACGCTGCTTTAGTCAATCTCCGGGTTGGTTTATGAACTTAACATATGACTTGCAAACATCCTAAGTGCCCTAGTGGTAGCTCAATAAAATCATTATATCAACCCCTATACTTTGTTTTTACCGTCTATCATAAGCTCAACCTAAATCCCTGAATTGAGCTACAAACTATGATTGAAAACCGAGCTCAGTCTCATCCCTGGACCATCGCATTGTCTCTCATTGGCAGTCTGGATGCATCGCACCTCTCGTGTGCTGCAGGTGAGATGCATCCATGTTTCCTTTAAGGATAGGTGCCATGATTGATTGAGATTATTTCTGCCTCCAAATTTTGGTTTTTTCCTCATTGTTTTTAGCTCTATTCAGTAGTTTTGCTGTCTATGATTAGCATATCATTGTTGAAACCTTATTCCTTTACATTATTCAGCCTCCATTGATAAGAAATTGTGAATGTTTTCTATGTATTTTCATCATTTATAGTCCTCCTTTGCAAATAGTAGCTTAATCGAACTCTTGTCTTTTGATTTGAAAGTGTCGCAATTGTGTTATAGACATTTTTGGGCACTGCAACCCCAATCATAAATGTCCATAAATTGAGGGCTCCTAAGCCCATAAAAGTGTTGCTTCACTACCTAAAGGAACAAGGTCAGCTGATTACATCATCTCCCAGAAGTTCTCCACTAAAAACTGCTCAGAAATGGTCAAAACTGGACCATACTGAATACCCAGTGCAGAGGGTGCGATGCATATCACCTTCCTAGTGTAAAGTGTGTGATGCATACTGGATGGCCCCTCTGTAGGGTGTGATGGGCGAGAATGGACAAATGGGAGAGACAGTTTGCGAGGTGGAAGATCATAGAATCTTCGAGAAGCTTCCCCTCTCACACTTGCCTCTCTGTTTTCGACCAAGGATGAGTAAGAGATCATTAGTCTCCAAGTGGAATCAAGAACTATCAGAGAGATGACACTAATCAAGGCCCCGGAAGATGACTCACCGCCTACAATCATCTATATATGGATCCCTCATCATAGATATCTAGAGGCTAGAATCTTATATCTTGTAGAGAAGTGTTGTTGGTTTTATGGTGAAACTCCATAGTGTTGGGTGATCTAAGCTTTACTCGAGGTGAAGAATGGCTTTCTTGCTGGAGGATGATGCTGGGTCAAAACTATTTGTTGTAATCCTCTTGCTATTCTTGATATTAATAAAGCTATTCAAGTTTTCCTCCATATTCTTGTATGTTTGATTGTATATGCATTTGTGTGGTTAATACATATATGATCCGGTGTTATTTATGAATATAGATCTCTGTTCTTCGATAGTATTATGCTGCTTTGATTCCACAGGTGCTCTTTGAAGCTGGGCAGATGAAGAAGAAGTGGTAAAGATCTATCAGGAAGGAGAGGAATCAAGTAAGGAACCAAGACTAAGGTTGGTGTCCTTTGTTCCACTCTTATCTATTTTTCATAAAGGAAAATGAAAGTAGTCTTTACTTGTTTGTTTCTAAGATAGCTACCACTCTTAGTGGGAATAGCAGCTTCGAGTGGACACTATTCCCGGTAACAAAATGGCGACTCGGCTAGGGAGCGAATAGATTGTTTGTTAGTCTATCTTTGTTTGTTTTATAAACTTACAGATGGAGCCTGAAGTCAAGCCAACTAGCCTTCGAACTGCATTTGTTATGCAAATGCAAAGTAGATCAATGCTGCTTCAGTCTATCTCCGGGTTTTGTTTATAAATTGAACAATCGATCTACAAATGTTCTAATTTCCCTAAGTGGTGGCTCTAGTAACCTCCTTAGATCAATCCCTGTGATTTACATTTACTAAACATCACTTACTCAGCCTAAATCCCTGAACTGAACTGTAAATTGCTAGCAAAGACTGGTTAAAAGTCTCGCACTCATACCATCGCACCCTCCCTTCAAGGCGGTTTGTATGCATCACACTTCCCGTGTGCAGTAGGTGAGATGCATATTGGATTCTCTCTGTGACAGGTGCGATGGTCAGGGAAGGTTAATTTTACCTTCAGACTTTGGTTTTTCTTCACTCTTTTCAGTTCTATTCAAGAGTTTTGTTGTCTATGGCCAGTATATCTCTGTGAAAATCCCCTTCTCTTCCATCATTCCACCTCTATTGTGCAAAGAACTATAAGTGTTTTTATGTATTGTGCGCCATTTTCAGTTCTCTTTTGCAAAGAAGTAGCGTAGTCGAACTATCTTTTCTTAATCTAAAAGTGTCATCTGTGTCGTTTTCAGTCATAGGAGAGAATCTCATTGTTCTTGATAGTTGATTGTACTATTACTCTTGTATATGATTTCAATTAGTAGTTTTTAAAGTGTCGAAAAACAATTTTCATTTTGAAATCGTAGAGTGTCACCCTTATCTTCACTTCATTTTTAAAAGAAATTTGTTAAGTATTGTCACTTTGAAAATAATTCAGATTTTCACTTAGCTTTCTTATCATCATTCATACATTAAGAAGGCTGAAAACAAATACAAGCATGTGCATTGCATTTAGACTACTTGTTTGAATTAGGACAGGCATTTACTGTGTGCTCGTGCTCTTTGTTGAAGACTCTCAAATTTTCTTCCTTATACTAGTATTTTCATGCCAAAAGAAGATTAAACATTGTTATCACTTAGACTGCATTTTAGAATGTATACACATCACGCGGTGAACCTGAAAGAAATTTTTAAACAAGATCAACTATAAAATAAATTTAATGAATCTAAAAATGCTTTGAACCTAACGCACAACATCTAGAAGTCTAGGCTAGAGACATATTCTGGTGTCGTAAAACCTAGTAAACATTGTTTTTCCTTTGGGTTGGGTTGGGTGATTCCTCCACTCTGAGACGACAAGTGCAGTACGGACTGTGCTCCCACGACCGAGTATATAAAGAGAGACCACAATAAGTCTATATCCTTTATCAGGAAGCCATGTCTGCCGCACCTATCTATCGCAATGACTGAACACAACATTCAGGAAGATTGACTGCCATACCGTAAAAACATCTACAGTTTACGATTGGTTGGTAATCCCTCTACCTAGATTTCTAGAGAAGTCTCTTTCATTCCTTTTTAGACTCCTTAAAAGAAAAGGTCCATCTGAGCACTTTTCAGTTCAGGCTCATTAAAAATCTAAGGCGACTAGAGTCATCTTTTGCTTTTTATCGACTCTTAAAAATTGAAAAAACAAGTTGTGTCAAAGCGTCTAAAATTTATTTTAATCGGAATAACATCGCAAGTTCCCTCGTTGGTCTTTAGGTTGAGAAAAATGGAGTCTAACAACCAAGGATTTCCCCTTGGAGGAAATCCTAGTCCTTTCTCCTCTTGGGGAGATATTTGTGCACACCATATGGCCACATTGTCACTTCCAGGGTTGACGATTGGTTTTCCCGTATGGCTCTTCTCTACCTCTATCGTTCAGAATACCATAATTCCTGAACAGTCAAGTCAGCAACTAGATGATACTAGAGTTACCCCCCAACCTTCTACTTCATCTGTTTCTCCCTCTCCTCCTTCCTCTTTGCTTGATGAAGCTGGTAAAGCTAAAGATCAAGTAATTGAGAAGAAGAAGAAGCGGAAAGAAAAAAAAGAAAAGAAGAAGAAGGAACCAAAAGCGAAATGGGGCAACCATGCGTTGTCTAGCAAAAATCCTCACACCGCACCGTCTAAACCTAAATCTCCATGTGTCATTTTCAAAGGAGACCACTATCATCGAGATTGTCCTTGCATACCTCGGATCTTAAGGGACTGGTCTCCTCGTTTGCACAATCTGGTGTCATCAACCTCTGATGATCATGTTGAAAGTACACCATCGACCAGTGAAAGTGAAGTGTCTGGATAGAAAAGGAATCGTAAATTTCCTTGTAAATTGTGTGAAGGCAATCACGTCATCCACTGTTGTCCCTTCCTAGATGAAGCTAAAAGAGTTTTGGATGACCGTCCTGCTTCACCGCTACGGCTCCCTCCTGGATATAAGAAACTCTTGCCGAGTCCACCACTGGTTGAAAATCCAGCTGGCATGCCATTGTGGTCGGCCAAAACGTCTATCATTGAAAATGAACCCTCTGAATCCATACCAGACGAAAGTCAAAAGGTCGAGGCAGCGGATGACCCGGTCTTTCCTTCAGAAGGTTCATCTTCGAATGATACTGTCACTGAAGAGAAAGAGAACGACACTGTTCAAATTATTTTTGTAAGCACAGACTCCGATGAACTTGGGGGCAGTCCACCCGTTCCTTTACTGCAGGAAGGAAGTTCATCAGAGTCATATCCGGCCGTGTATTCGATGCCACCTCCAAGCAACCTAGTCGTTTCCTTCGATTGGAATCTACTAGGAAAATCCCATGTACCAGCTAGTGTACCATTCAGAATCATTGTACAAGCTTACAGAATGGTCATGGCTGGTACATAGATGAAGGGGCTTCTGTGAGTATCCTTTCCTCAACTGCTTGGAAAGTGCTTGGTTCGCCATCACTTTTGCCTGAAATGAGAAATCTGACAGGCTTTGACAAAGGAACTAGTCGACCGTTAGGGATCCTTCCCAATGTGCCCATTACTTTGAGAAGGAAAACCATTCACATGAATGTGATGGTAGTCCAAGGACCCCTGGATTATAATCTACTCCTTGGGCTTGAATCTATTTATTGCATGGGAGCCGTCGTCTCCTCACTCTTTAGAGTAATGTGTTTTCTTCTTGAAGGCAGAGTGATCAAGCTCGTAGACCAACTGTCATTCCCTGGTTCACACATAGCAAATAGTCAAACACCATCCCTAAATGGTTTTTTCATGGAAGGAATGTCTCATTAATCTCCAGTCCATCCACTTGATGAGCGCGACTGATTCAGGAGGATATGACTGAAACCCATGGGGCATGCACCTTGGTATGTTTCGGTAGGAAAACCTTGGGTATAGAGTAGGTTTCCATGGAGGATATATGACTAGTCTGACACACCTGTCCATTTAGGAAGATGGGATTAGACTGGAATAAGATTCCCTCATCAAAGTTATGTGAGTGGAGGCGATTGCGCCACTCACCTTTGTCTATTTTGGTAGACATCACCAACGAAGCATTTTGTCTGCAACGCGGATGGAGAACTTTCATATGGTAACCTGGGAATTTTTCGCTATACCTGGGGGCATGCAAACCTTTTAGCATGCGAGCGAAGAGTGATCCTAACTTGCATAAAGAAAGGATCCGGGGCAAAGCTTTATAAGGTGCAAGCCCCATAAAAAATGGCATCTTAGATGAGATATCCTTATTATATCACTAGTACGAGCAGTTTTAACGCGGAATTCAAGCTCGTTCAAAAATAAACATAATAAATGAGCAAATGTTTCCCCCAGAGTTCAAGCTCATTAAAAAATTAACCAATTTTCCGATAAATAACCATTGTGAATGCATTATCATCAGCTTTTGATCCTTGGTCGTGTTCTCATCATCACCTCCACTCTGTTTTTTAGCCAATCATTCACCTCCATTTGATTGTTTACCCTTTTGAGGAACTTCTACAAAGAGTGATTCTATTAGCCATCCTTGTGACACTGTCGTGATTGGAAAATTCCAAACCTTACCTGGAATCAGCTGCTACCTGAAATAATCACTTGTTCCTCGAAAAACGAGTTTCCTTTAAGCCCTTTTCAACTGACTCATAAAATATGAAAAGGTTGTTGATCGATTAGCCTCTCCAGCTCGTTAAAGTCATCGGAAGTGCTATCCCTCCTCTAGATTTTAATCTTTTTGGACTTGAGGGATTATTACACAAAAAGATCGAGCGCTTATCTTGTTCAGCTCGTTAAAATTACTGAACATTCATCCCTTTCGTATTATATTACGCTTTTTCGAACTTAAGGGATTATATGATGAAAAAGAATCTTTGGAGCTTCCTTTTCGTCCCTTTCAGACTCTCTAAAATTGAAAATGACCGAGTTATCTTTGTTGTTAAACTCGTTAAAATCGAATAGCGACAAACTCGTCCAAATGGACGAGAATGAGTTTCACTGTTGCTAGGCTTGTTAAAATATAGCGACAGGTTCGCCCAAAGGGCGAATTATAGAACAAGAATATGTTATCCTCCTCAAGCTTGACAAAAATAAATAGGTATTGTTTAGCAATGACTGGGGAAAATTGGGAAGAAAACTTGAAAAATCTTTATTGGTAGCAAGTCGCTCTTGAACATGACACTTTCTCTCCGCATCCGAGTCAGGTTGGCTTGTTCCGTTCACTGGTCATATCGCCATTGGTCCGTCACACCATCCATCTTTGGGGTTTGTTAGTGTCAGTCTTTTCAGCCTTCCTCCAGTGATCAAATATGCTCTTACAAAGTGATTTTGAAGTGTCAAGGTCAAATTTTGTCATTTCAAAGAGTTTTCAAGTAAAATTTGCTCACTAGGCATTAGGTCTAGGGTTTGCTTTCACTCCTTCTAAAGTTGTCCAAATGTCAGTCCATGTCATCATTCAGCTGAGTCTATCATCATTCATAGGGTTGTCATTATCATGTCAGTGTCTAATGAGTCATTTTACATCTTGTTCATGCTCAGTTGTGCCTTGGCAAGTTCATTTCCCTCTCTAGGGTTTTGAAGGCAATGTCTCTTGGATGGTCAAATCAATGGCAAAACTTGTTTCCTGATGTTCATACACCTTCCCCTATCCTTAAAGTACCATATCATACACTTCCCAACACTCAGATTCCCCAAAATCCTCATTTTGGCACAAACCCTAGTTTCTAGCTACAACCTGGCAATTTTCTAGGTTTGGCCTGTGATTTGCCCTTTTGGACCCCTTCCCCTCACTCAATCTCTGCGATTCCACTTTCTGCTTCCTAACATCCCTCCCTACTCCCAAAAATTTCCTCAAGAATTTAGAAGCCCCTTATCCCCTTCATTTCGCTTCATTTCGACCAAAACCCTTGTTCCACACATCGGGATAAGTTTCACTAAAATGATGTTTTTGAGCAATCAAAGATGATTTTTTCAAACCTGAGAGAGGTTTTTGTCCACAACATGCCAAGGAAGAAAAACCTCCTTTACTTTTTGCACAAGTGTCATGGTTTTAAATAAATGTCAAAAATACCGGCGAGAACGAAGGTGCTCCAAGGACGGTTGGCCAAAGCACAAAAACGAAGGAAAACACCCGATCCACTCCAA
>APFE030640673.1:0-53479 GCA_000404065.3 Pinus taeda | reverse complement strand
CAGTCTCCAAGTGGAATCAAGAACTATCAGAGAGAGGACACTAATCAAAACCCCAGAAGATGACTCACCCCCCTACAATCATCTATATATGGATCCCTCATCACAGAGATCCAAAGGCTGTAACCTTGTATATTGTAGAGAAGTGTTGTTGATTTTCTGGTGAAACTTCATAGTGTTGGGTGATCTAAGCTTTACTTGAGGTGAAGAAGGGCTTTCTTGCTGGAGGATGATGCTGGGTCAAAACTGTTGGTTGTAATCCTCTTGCTATCCTATTGCCATGGGTTCCCCCCTGTCCCCTGTCGTCGTGAATCTCTTCATGGAGGATTTTGAGGCTAAGGCTTTGGCCTCCTCTCGTCTCTTACCGAAGCTTTGGAAAAGATTCGTTGATGACACTGGTGTTGTCTGGTCTCGTGGTCCTGATGAGCTGGATCGTTTCTTAAGTCATCTCAATAACCAATCCGCTGCCATTAAATTTACGATGGAAAAAGAAGATAATGGCTGCCTTCCGTTCTTGGATGTTCTCATCTCTAAGAAGGTGGATGGTTCCTTTTCTCATCAGGTGTTTAGAAAGAAGACGCATAATGAGAAATACCTGCATGCTTCTTCCCATCATTTCCCCGCTCAAAAGTTAGGGGTTCTAAGCACGCTTGTCGCCCGTGCTATAAGGATTTCCGATGATGAGAGCTTGGAAACGGAGAAGGCTCATCTCCTAGATGTCTTTGTGAAGAATGGTTACAGTAGACACTTGGGTCAAAAATCCTTCCTCAAGGCCAAGAAGGAGCCGTCTATCCGAAGAGATCCTAACGATCGTGTCATGGGTGTGAATCTTCCTTACATCCAAGGGACCACTGATAGGATTGCAAGGATTCTGAGGAAGTACGATGTGCCCGCAACTTTTAGACCTATCAATACTATCCATGGCTCCCTCAGGTTTGTAATAGACCTTATTGACCCTAAAGACATGAAGGGCGTCTATGTCATTCCTTGTTCCTGTGGGACGCCATATATTGGTGAGACGGGTCGCTCTATCAATCAAAGGATTAGTGAGCATTCGACTGACTTAAGGCATGGTAGGACCAAGTCCTCAGCCCTGGCTGAACATGCCGAGAAGACGATGCATCATGTCTGCATTGAAGAGGCTCAAGTCATTGCCAAAGTCGCGCAGTTTTACCATCGCAAATTTAGGGAGGCCCTGGAGATTGAGAAAAGGCCGAATAATCTTAATAGGGATGATGGCTCGAAGATCAGCAGTTGCTGGGTCCCAGCCCTGTCTTCCTAGCCTCCTCTGTCCCTCAATTTTTAGATCTTAGGGTTTCTTTTTCCCTCTCCTTAGAAGTTGTTTCTGTGGTTGGTCCTGTTTCCCTTGGTTTATTATAATCTTTAATATATTTTTAGCCTTTTAACTGATTTGTTTATTCATCTTTAATCTTAGCATCCTAAGAGTATATTGGAATTAATATAATTTAATCCCTTCCATTTTCTTATTTACCAATGATTATTCGTTATTAATAAGATATTTGATAATTAATTTCGAACCATTAAATGTTTGGACCGGATTTCAATTATATTTTTAATGGTTATGATTGGGTTAGAATTATATTTAATTATTATAATTTAATAAATTGATTATGTTTTCATTTAATTACTAAACTAAAGATTATTTGGATTCACCCTAATGATCCTGGTATTATATCTCTAATTTATATATAAAAATATATATTGATTAATTAACAAGTATAAATTTCCTACCTTTATAACAATTCAATTATAATTTACTGTAATATATATTTAGTTCTTAATAATAGTTTGAATATTTTTAAATTTAACAACCTAATAGTATATGGAATTAGTTTATTTTAATCACTTCTTTTATCTTAATTACCCAATATTATGTATATTCTATTCAAAATTTTGAACCATTAATATCATTAACTAATCCATGATATTAATTTACTTAAATATAATTATTGGAATAATAATAAATATAAAATAGAATAAATTACTAAACTCTAAAGATTAGTTTAATTCACCCTAATGATCCGGATATCTGTAATTTATATATAAAAATATATATTGATTTAATAACCAATTATAAATTACCTTTATAACAATTCATTATATTTTATTCTTAATAATAGCTTGAATATTTTTAGATTTAACGACCTAATAGTATATGGAATTAGTTTATTTTAATAATTTCTTTTATCTTGATTACCCAATATTATGTATATTCGATATAAAAACTATTCCATGATATTAATTTACTTAAATATAATTACTGGAATAATAATAAATATAGAATAAAATAAATTATTATATTAATTTTATGAATTAGTTTATTCACTTCTTTTATCTTAATTACCCAAAATTATGCATATTTGATATATAAACTAATCCATGATATTAATTTACTTAAATATAATTAGGAGAATAATAATAAATATAGAATAAAATAAAATTTACCTTATTTTATTGTATTAAATTGATTAACAAAAAATAAATTATTATTAAATAAACCAATATGGGAAAGTTATTTGTATATATATATATAAACAATTGTTTTTGGTTAAATATATAAATGATTTACTAACTTGTGGGAGTCCTTTTCTTATATAAATTTACCTAATTTAACTATTTTCCAGGAATAATCATAATTAAAATATATAATTATCTGGCTGGGGTCATAAGGTCAATATTAGCCGTTATCATTCTAGCTGTTGGAGTCTCTGCCCATACTATTTAACTAGCTAAGTTGGATCGGTTCTTCAACTTGTCCTGACGATGAACCACACTGGTTGGTTCGAAACGTGTCGACAAAAGATCATTTATGTGATTTCGCCGAAAATTCTCTAAACAATGTTATGGATCACAGAAGTCTAAATTCCTTAATGATTAACAATATATTAATTTTTTTATTAATATTGAATTAATCACACTACAATTTCTTCACAAATTAAAATAAACGTTGCGGAAATAAAAATGTTGGAAACTGAAAAATGCTAGCGCACAAAAATTATGACACTGTTATTTTTGGACAATTGTCCCCAGAAGAACCCAATGAGGGCAAATCGGTGTAGCAGTAAGGGTTTTTATTATTATGTAGCAGCAAAATTTCTAAGTACAATAAAATGTCACCAAACTGGTGATTTTTCCCAAGAGAAATACTGGCAAAAATATACTAAGGGATTTTACCCTCTCTCTGAACAATCCCTGGCACATGACTTCCTATGAAAAGCTAGTTGTTCAACCTGCTTTGTGCAGGCCCTACGTCACTCTAGCGCAAACCCTCTCATGCTCAGCCTAGAACTGCTGCCAATCAAGCCATCCCACCTATTGCAAACTAGGAAATTGTCTCTCCAACGCTCTGGAAAATCTTCCTAGCCTCTAGAACTGAAAACAAGCTTCTCCTCAGCTAAAACGAACTGCTCAATTAAGGCTCTGCGCTTCCCATGCGTAGCCTCCTAGAGATAGATTTTGGCCTCCTCTTTTTGACTCTCTGAAACTGGAATCTCCTCAGGAATACTGCTCTACTACCCCTCTGCCACCTGTTACTCTATCTACTGGCTCGATTTCTCCTGTTGAATCACCTGCACTGAAAAATCGAACTGTCCAGACCACTAAGTATCTGCACAGGTGTGTCATGCATCTAACCATCGACCATTTCTTATCATCTCCAGCTGGGACTCCAACAGTGACGATTAAAACTTAATCCATGGTTGAGATCATCTCCCAGCCAATCTGTGTGAGTTTCTAGAGAATTTTCACCTTTCTCAATTAATTACTATTAATTAACTATTTTTCCTAAGTTAGACTTAGGAAATTTTTAATTATGGTCAATTAATTTAATTGAGCCATCTCTAGGTGAAATTTCCAGAAATGATTTATGGGTTTTGGAGAACTCGCGTGTTTTAGCTTCTCCACAAAGTCTCAAGACTAGAACACCATCTGATGCTACAAAAAGTGACACTCCCTCTTAGCGAGGATGGTGTTCTCTCCAACTAGTGCTACACAATTGTCACAAATCCTTGTCTCTACAACATCCTCCAAACACGCTACTGATGTCTGGCAACAGTAGCCGCCTGCTACTGTCCACCAGCTGTTGCGCTAACTCTAATTCATCTGCCACTAACTGTAGCTAAACCAACTTGTTGCATCTATGTTGCTACTGACATTGCACTGTACATCCTATACTGCTTCCAATATTACATCTGCACTGCAACTCCCTCTCAATTGTTGTCGCTACTTCAACAAGTGCAACTGAGAAGCATCAAAAATACTAAATCAACTGTGTCTCCAGTCTACAACTGTCTCCAGAGCATCTGACTACTGCTAGCCTCTGCATTGTCCACTCAGAAATTTGTGATGTTGTTGACTCTACACTGAGCCTCTTGCTCTGCTATCAACACTGCTCCGCACTTCTCAGCATCTGACCACCACTAGTCTACAATTATCACTCTGGAATCTGACTGCATCAACTAATACGGATCTTCTTGCCATTGAATACTATGGACCGCTCTAACAATGTAATGATCCATGAGGAAACACCATCTGATGTTCGCCTCACTGAATCCTGCCCAAATATCTACACAACTCTGGGACTAAAGCTCCATATCGCCCCACCTCACTCCTGGAGGTATAGTTGTAAACATGGCGAAATCTTCTCCAACTTGGAGGACAACTTGTCTTTCTTTGCAGATGTTACCACCTGATCCTACTTCTCCTACTTGTCCTTCTTCCTTTGAAGACATTAAGTATTGTAGTGGCCAAACTTGCCACACCTGAAGCAGTTGATCTTAGATAGACCTTGATGCAGGAGTATCTGGACTTAGTTAGCAATGTGATTGTATGTTCACATGTTGTGGCTAACATGAAGTGAATTTCATTGACCTGAGTGGTCAAATCAATTCTTAGTAGAGAGGGTTGGATCTCTCGAATTTATCTTTACTTCAATTATTGTAATAATTAGATCATTGTATTATTTTTAGAATAGGTGATAAGTTGTTAGGACAGGCATGTATCAAAGCTTGAGAATAGGGATTTAATTGCTGAATTGATAAGAATAGAGATTGAGTTGTCAATGCAATTAGGATAGGATTTGATCCATAAAAGAGGGAAAAATGTAATGATACAAGAGAGAGAGAGAGAAAGAAACAAAATTCAGACAAATTGATCTAATCGAGCCAAGAGGGCCAAGACTCTGTAATTCCTATTTCATTGAATAATTGATTTAAGTGAGGTGTTACGTATTATTCTCATGCAGAAGTTCCTTCGTATCTGCGTATTCGTGTTAGACCCTAACAGGGTATTATTCTTTCATGCATTTTATTGATAATCGCAGTTAATTAGCATTAGGGGTTTTATTTCAAGATTAAGCACTAAGCACTTTTCCATTATAAAAGTATTTCGTTCAAAGTTCCGTATCAGGGATGTGGGCAGTATTCAAAACAAGAAATGGTATATCGTGTGGAAAATAAATGGTAAGTGGTATTTTTCTAAATCATGTGATTAACCGAAGGTGTTGACAAGTAGCACGAAGAAACCACTTATCTCGTGAGCTCTCGACCTGATATTGATCGTGCTAGAAATTGCGCGATATTGCACAATTTCCGTTGGATCTGGGAAAGCGAGATTAAAGATCTCGAGGAGTAAGAGAGAAAGTCAATGTGTGACTGGCAGAGATTGGCCAGGTAAGTGGGATCTCAATAAGAAATCCACGCGCAAAATCTGATTAAATTGCAATTCATTTTATTTCAAGTCAAATACTATTAAAGTTGCGGGTTGCCACATCATTTGGTATCAGAGCCCAAGGATTATGTATTGCTATAGCAAACATGCCACTTAGGAGAGGAGCTAGCATAGGTCGGGAGAGAACTGTAGCCACTACAGTTTTGCTAGAAGAGATTTGAAACCTGCGTACAAGGATGGAGACAATGGAAACTGCTCAAAGGAGAGCACTAGATGAAGGAGATGCCAATGTTGTAGAGGAATCCTCTGAGGAAGAAGAAGAGGATGAGAGCGAAGCTACCAAAGTTCTCAAAATATTGGCCAAAGCAAGTGGAAGACCAAAGGTGGAAATACCTTTGTATGACGGGAACCTCAATGTAGAAGAGTTGATGGACTGGATCAGTTCATTAGACAAGTATTTCGACTATGAGGAGGTTGACGATAAAAAGGTGAAATTCGCAGTTACCAGATTGAAGGGTCATGCAGCGATCTGGTGGGATGAACTACAAACATCCAGAGAGAGAAAGGGGAAGCCTTAGCTCAAATAGTGGGACAAAATGGTGAGTAGATTGAAAGGTAAATTCATGCCAAAAGATTATTAGCTAAATCTTTTCAGACAATTACAAAATTTGAGGCAAAAAGGAATAACTATCAAAGAATATACGGTAGAGTTTTATACGTTGGGCATTAGAGCAAGACATGCATAGGATGGCATAGAAAAGGTAGCCAGATACATCAATAGCTTGAGATATGACATACAGGTTGAAATCAGTTTGTTGAGTCTGAAGACAATTGAAGATACCTATCAAGCAGCTTTGAAGGTGGAGGAGAAGATGTTGAGGAAGCAAAATCAGAGGAATAGAGGAAAAAACCTAGCAAGAGGTAGAGGAACTACTAGATCAAGATTCCAGCACCCTCAGGGTGAAGCAGGAGGTTCAAGTAGTAGACCGCTACAGAGAGGAGACTTTGGTAGAGGGAGATTTGCACCTAGAGGAAGAGGCCAAGGAAGAGAAATTCGGTGTTACACATGCAGGGAATGGGGACATGGATCATGGGACTGTCCTCATAATAAAGCAACAAATCAGAGAAATGTGAATGTGGTTGAGGCAAAGGAAGAAAATCCTCAAATTGCAAGTAAGGAAGAATCACCCGAAGTAGGAGAATCCTTGTTATTAAAAAGAGTATTGCTTAAAGCAGAAAAAGAGACGGGAGAACCAGCGCAGAGAAAGAACCTATTCACGACTACACGCAAGTCCAAAGGAAAATGTTGTAAAGTGATAATTGACAGTGGAAGTACTGATAACCTTGTTTCTACAGAAATGGTGGACAAGTTAGGATTAGTGAAAATAGTACACCCTACTCCTTACAAAGTATCATGGCTACAAAAAGGACATCAGCTTATTGTGACAAAACAATGCAAGATAGAGATCCAGATTGATACTTATAAGGATGTGATATTATGTGATGTAATGTCGATGGATGTATGGCATATATTGTTGGGAAGACCTTGGCAGTTTGATCGGAAAGCTATACATGATGGGAGAAGAAACACTTACACTCTAGAGAATGATGGGAATAAACACACACTACTGCCATTGAAGGATGAAGCGGGCAAAGAAGCGCCAGGAAACAGTGTTATGCTGATAAGTGGGAAAGAATTGCTGCAAGAAGTCAAGAAGGTTGAAAAGATACATTTTGTTGTCATAAGGAGACCTAAGGTAATTTTGACTTCCGCAAACTTAGATGATTTATTCGAAGAAATCAAAACTCTGTTGAATGATTTTGTTGATATTATTGTGGATGAATTGCCAAAATACATTACCACCAATCAAGAGTATTAGTCATCACATTGACCTAATACCTGGAGCAAGTTTGCCAAATAAAGCAGCATACAGGTTAACTCCTCAAGAAAATGCAGAAGTTGGGAGACAAGTACAGGAACTGATGGATAAGGGATTAATCAGAGAGAGCCTTAGTCCATGTGTTGTACCAACAGTACTCAGTCCAAAGAAAGGTGGTGAATGGCGCATGTGTACTGATTCTAGAGCCATAAACAAGATTACTATCAGATATAGATTTCCTTTACCACGCATGGATGATTTATTTGATGGACTGTTTAAGTGGGTCAAAGTATTTTACTAAAATCGATCTGAAGAGTGGATACCATCAAATAAGGATTAGAGAAGGAGATGAATGGAAGACTGCATTTAAAATAAATAGTGGGTTGTATGAGTGGTTAGTGATGCCTTTTGGACTCACAAATGCACCCAGCACATTCATGACATTGATGAATGAAATCTTGAAGGAATATGCAAGCAAATTTGCCATTGTTTACCTTGATGATATTTTAGTTTTCAGTCAAAGAAAAGAGGAACATCTGGAGCATCTTAAGTTTGTTTTGAAAACTTTGCAGAAAGAGAAACTGCTAATAAATCTGAAGAAATGTAGTTTTATGAAAGAAGAGTTAATCTATTTGGGATTTGTAGTTCCTAAAGAAGGACTGAAAATGGATCCAGAGAAAGTCCAAGCAGTTTGGAACTAGCCTATTCCAAGAAACATATTTGAGGTGAGAAGTTTTCATGGTCTTGCAAGTTTTTATAGAAAATTTATCAGAAGTTTTAGTCAGATTTGTGCACCAATTATTGAAACAATCAAAGAAACTAATCAACCATTCAAGTGGACAAAAGCAGCAGACCGAAATTTCAAGTTGCTGAAGGAGAAAATTACAGAAAAACCAGTTTTAGCTCTACCTGATTTTGGAAAAAGTTTTCCAAGTTGAAATTGATGCTAGTGGAGTTGCAATTGGAGCAGTTTTAAGTCAGGAATAGAGACCAATAGCATACTTTAGTGAGAAATTAAATGAAGCTAAGAAGAAATATTCCTCTTATGACAAAGAATTTTATGCTATTGTGCAAGCTTTAAAAAAATGGAAACATTATTTGCTACCAAAGGAGTTTGTATTGTATTATGATAATCATGCATTACAGTTCATAAACAACTAGCCAAAATTGAAACAGAAGCATGCCAAGTGGGTAGAGTTTTTGCAGAGTTTTACTTTTGTGATTAAACATACAAGTGGTAAGTTGAATAAATTTGTTGATGCTTTGAGCAGGGTAAATTTCATTGTGCAAGAATTAAAAGTTGGGGTTGTAGGATTTGAAGAAATGGTTGATATGTATAAAGATGATGCAGAATTCAAAGATATTTATGCAGTTGTACAAAATCTAGCAGTTCATAATAGAAGCCAATGGTTGGATTATCTTATCCAAGGAGGTCTACTGTTCAAAAGTAATAAATTTTGTATTCCCAAATGTTCTAAGAGGGCAAATATAATCAAGGAGAAACACAGTGGAGGGTTATCTAGACACATTGGACAAGACAAAACCTTTGCTCAGGTAAATGCTTTTTACTACTGGCCAAAGATGCAAAATGATGTTAAGAAATTTGTTGAGAAGTGCAGGATTTATCAGCATGCTGAGGGGAGAAGCCAAAATACAGGATTGTACCAGCCATTACCAATACCAAACCGACCATGGGATGTAGTTAGTATGGATTTTGTTTTGGGATTACCTAAAACTCAAAGAGGGAATGATTCCATTTATGTTGTGCTAGATAGATTTTCTAAAATGGCACATTTTATTACATGTAAAAAGACTAGTGATGCAACACATATTGCTAATCTGTTTTTTCAGAAGTTGTAAAGTTACATGGATTGCCTATAAATATTGTGTCTAATAGGGATATAAAGTTTGTTGGGCATTTCTGGAGAACTCTTTGGAAGAAACTAAGTGCCAATCTTAGTTTCAGTTCAACATAACACCCACAAACAGATGGGCAGACCAAAGTAGTAAACAGAAGCCTACGAAACATATTGAGGTGTTTAGTGTATAAAAATCCTAAGCAACGGGATTTAGCACTTGCTCAGGCTGAGTTTGCTTATAAAGATAAGCCAAACCAAAGTACTAGGATGAGTCCATTCCAGATTTTTTTGGGATGAATCCAAGAGTTGTGTATGAGCTCAGAAATTTGGGTAAACAAAAGACAAGAAGTGCAAAGGCTAAAGAGTTTGCAGAGCAGATGCAGAGACTACAGGAAGATGTCAAAAACAGATTGCAGGAAATCAATGGCAAATAGAAATAGAGAGTTGATATGAAGAGGAGAGAGAATTCCAAGTGGGTGATCTAGTGATGGTGTACTTGAGGAAAGAAAGATTTCCTGTTGGGACTTACAATAAACTAAAGATGAAAAAGATAGGGCCATGCAGAATTGTGAGAAAGTTTTCAACCAATGCTTATGAAATTGAATTGCCAGAAGGGGTTGGAATATCACCTATCTTCAATGTTGTAGATTTGTATCCATATAAAGAGACAGAATCAAAACTACAATATGAACCTGCACAAGATGAAGTTCAGACTTTAAATTGGGAAGAAAAAATGCCAAAGACACTTAAGAAAGAGGTGGAAGCTGTTCTGGAGAAAAGAGCATCCAAAAGAACCAGAGGACAGGTTAATTTTCAGTATCTAGTCAAGTGGAAGGTACAGCCAATGGAGGATGCCAGTTGGTTAACAACAGAAAAATTACAAAAGTATGGAATAAACCCTAAAAGTTTGATGAATGATTCTTTTCTTCCCCGGGAGTCTGATGCAGGGGCATCCGGACTTAGCTAGCAATGTGATTGTATGTTCACATGTTGTGGATAACATGAAGTCAATTTCATTGACCTGAGTGATCAAATCAATTCTTAGTGAAGAGGGTTGGATTTGTCGAATTTATCTTTACTTCAATTATTGTAATAATTAGATCACTGTATTATTTTTAGAATAGGCGATAAGTTGTTAGGACAGGTGTGTATCAAAGCTTGAGAATAGGGATTTAATTGTTGCACTGATAAGAACAAAGATTGAGTTGTCAATGCAGTTAGAATAGGATTTGATCCATAAAGGAGGGAAAAATGTAATGATACTAGAGAGAGAGAGAGAGGGAGCAAGGGAGAGAGAGATAGGACTCAAGAGAAAAAAGAAACAGAAGTCAGACAAATTGATGTAATTGAGCTGAGCGAGCCAAGACTATAATTCCTATTTGTTTGAATAATCGATGTAAGTGTGGTGTACGTATTATTCTGGTGTAGAAGTTCCTTCGTATCGACGTATTTGTGTTAGACCCTAATAGGGTGTTATTCTTTCATGCATTTTATTGATAATCGTAGTTAATTAGCATTAAGGGTTTTATCTCAAGATTAAGCGGTAAACACTTTTCCATTATAAAAGTATTTCCTTCAAAGTTTCGTATCGGGGATGTGGGCAGTATTCAAAACAGGAAATGGTGTATTGCATGGAAAATAAATGGTAAGTGGTATTTTTCTAAATCACGCGATTAACCTAAGGTGTTGACACGTAGCATGGAGAAACCACTTATCTCGCGCACTCTCGACCTGATATCGATCGTGCTAGAAATCGCGTGATATTGCGCGATATCTGTTGGATCTAGGTAAGCGAGATCAAGGGTGGAGATTAAAGATCTCGGGGAGTAAAAGACAAAGTCAATGTGTGACCGGCGGAGATTGGCCAAGTAAGCGGGACCTTAGTAAGAAATCCACACGCAAAATCTAATTAAAGTATGATTCATTTTATTTCAAGTCAAATACTATTAAAGTTGCGGGTTGCCACATCATTTGTCAGTTGTCTACATCAAACCTTCTTCTTTGTCTTCTACCCCTGCGAGCCTTGTCCCTAACTGGGACCTTTTGCTTTCCCTTTTGATGTAAGGCCCATGTTATCGATCAAACTGGCAGGGGTCTTAGGAGGGGATCCTATAGGGAAACTACTATGTCAAGGGGCAATGATGACGCTATAGCCCACTGTCACCTCAGCTAAGGCTCCTTGCTCTTTACGAACTTTCACTGATGGTAAGAGACCAAGTATAATGGAATCACTAGATGAAGGGATCAATGTAAGGATGAGGAACGATTCCTATGGCCTATTCTCAAGAGAGGCTCAATTATATGGCTTTCATGCTTTGGAAGCAAGGTAATATGCTCTCTAAGAAGGGCTAGGATGATTCATGAGGCTAGGGTTTGGTAATATATCTTGTGAGGATGATCCCTATGCCAAGAAATCCTTATGGAGAATTGGTCTTTATGTGATCTTTGTGGAATTGGAATCAACAAGTTGCGGGACTATAACGAGCAAAGTGGACCCAAACTTATGTCAAGGATATGGAGTTAATCAACCAAGGATGTACTTGACCTAATTAACGGGGGGAAGGGGATCAAAGAAAGAATATTATTTTTGATAATTTAATGCTATGATCCCAATGAAGCCACTGGCCAATGTGAAACCAAGAGCAAGAATCGATCTTCGAGCTAGGGCTTGAAATATCTTAGGATCCTACCATCGAAATTTAGTGAAAATTGGAGGGCCTCTAGAGGACACACCAACGCAGTTGTGGGCAAGAGAAAGAATTTTTTTGATGGCTAAATCGTGAGAAAAGTGATGCCCTAGGTGACCTATGGAGGTTAGGCTTAGAAAAGGAGGGGAAGGTGAGAAAAATAAGCTTTGAAAGTGATCATCTATGGAGGATTGGTGCCTTATCCTTTGGGAGAGATGGAGTCAAGGAGACTTTATGATTTGGAAAGAGTTCACCCAATCAAGGAGGCCTTCAAACAACTTTGCATGGCATTAGGGCATGAGAGCAGCTGCTTCAAGGTCATTATACTTCAATTTGCAATAATTGATGACTTGTCGAGATATATTTAACATAAATTATCTCTAAGAACATTCACCCATTCATACATGGCCCATGACATGATGCAACGCTATAAAAGATGACAATTTCGACCTATTCGTATAGAAAAGCAGTAAATTTCAAACTTGTATAGCGAAAATCCTAGCAACATTCATGTGACAAAAGTAAATACAAGAATAAGCATGAAAATAGCGCTTACATATACAAAAGAGTATATCCAATCATCATATTACGCTAATTATGACGCTCCAAGACAAGAGAGAGAAATCCAAACATCAAAATTCATCCATATCATCCAAACTCGTCCTCCAAAAGGGATAGCGAAAATCTCACAAGAGCTAATAACCCAATCGAAGTGACGATGATCAAAATGAATCATCTCACTTCTATTTATACCAATCACTAATGAGTTCGATTTGTCTAATTTGGCCTAATTGAGACCCAAATAATAAAATAATGTGCAACAATAACATCCCTTGGTAACACGCCCACCAAGTTAGGTCAATAACATAGTAAGAAGCCTCTCCAGAGGGTTAAATGATCAATTAAGTGAGTCGTTGGGCTTTTGAGGAGGCCTAATGAAGTCTTGAGTGTGCCATGATGAGTGAATAGACCTCCAACATATTGGACAAGGGGTTGGCCCCTTGTTTTCCAAGCAAATCTTTGTGGTGCCCCCAAGTGGGTGTGAGGGGCACAAGGACATCCTCATGGGTCTCCAAGTCGATCGAAAGTGCCTGTAAACCATCTGCAAGGGCTAGGATGATGACATAAGCCCTCATCTGGACCCTGGATAATCTGCCAAGTGTGTGGTGCAAGTGTGGAGTCGGCTAGGCATGCTGAACCAAGTGCATCATCCTCATCCAAAAGGTGGAACACAAACAATCAATAAGTGGTGTTGGGTATCCATGAAGTACTCTCTGCTATGATGGAGGCCCATGGCTCTCAACGCTCACCCTGCAAGTGCCAAAGTGGCCCTCTGAAGGGATAGGACCTCGTATAGGGAGACCAAACCCCAAATGGAGACCCACCAGCAATCCTGCATAAGATCCAATGCTTCCCATTTCCGTCCAATACAACAAATCATTAGAATAATCAAGTAAAAGAGCTTACAAGTCATGAAATCAATGAGGCACTTCATGGTGGCATGCCCTTCCATAATGGGCTTTGGCATGTGCAAGTGTCTCCAAGCTCAATAAGGGCTTAATCAAGGACCCTATTAGGTGGTTTCAACCTTTAAAGGGGGTAACATGTCCATGGTAGATCCCTCAAGTGGCAGGTGGCAAATGATATAGTAATGGAACGATGTGGGGATCAAGGGAATCATCCAGACCACATGCCATGGTACAAGGGTGACTATAATAAGGGAAGCCCACATGTGTTACTCCGCCCTTTTTTTTCCACCCTTCTTCATATGTCTTTTGCCTTTGATTGATTTTTCTTCATAACTGTTGGGTTCCTAGGAATAAGAGCATGATGTGTAATATATAGTAGTGGATACCCCCTTAAAGTGGGGCAATTCATTGCCCACCAGGGGTTGGGACAATCATCGGTTCCTTAATGAGAGAGGGGGCTCATCTAGGGTGTTGTACATTGGATAAACCAATGCTCCCCGTGTGTTTCGCGACATGGACTAACCGCCTCTTGTGGATCCTTATCTCTGGTGATGCGATCGTTGACTAACACTTGCAGGTTTTGGTTTAACGAAAATTGTGATTCCCTACAAGTGGTATCAGAGCGTAGGTCATGAGTTCAATACACACTCGGCTCACGTTGCGGCGAATATTGTTGGACATCAGATAAACCAACGCCCCCCGTGTGTTTCGCGACATGGACTAACCGCCTCTCGTGGATCCTTATCTCTGGCGATGTGATCGTTGACTAACACCTGCGAGTTTCGGAATAATGGAAATCGTGATTCCCAACATAGAGTCGATTGAAACCAAGGTGATGGCCATGGATAAGGGGCAGAGCTCATATTTGGCTTTTGTCAACGTGCTAAAATTGTATGTCCCAGCCATCTTTTGCATTTTGTGGTACATTTCCTGTTGAGAGTGACCAAATTATGCTTTTTCTTTTATTTTTAGCTGCATCAACCTTCGGGGCATCGTTCCAGGCCTTACCCAAGGCATGGACAAGGAGAGGGGGAGACTAGCCCTATGTGGACCAAGTGGGCAGAGGGGAGTGATGTATATAGTGCCAGAAAGCGGGACCACGCAATTAAAATCAAGATTTCCAAAGTAGTACCAACCCTAAAGTTAATGGCCAGTAAAGGAGATTCCATGGGACTAGGATACAAGGCTAACCATGAAATCGAACAGTGGAGACAAGAGTACAGACCTAACCCACTCTTTCCATCGAATCCCCCCAACAATCCATGCCCAAAATTGCCCATGACAAGTAAGATAAGATAAGATAATTTTATTAATGTCCAACAAATGACCATAATAGGTCAACGGGGTTGTCGGTTACAATGATTACATCATGCCAAGCCGGTGGACCAAACGGTCCCCTTTAACATTTCTTTTAAAAAGCAGAAAATACATCTATAATCTACGTAAATGTAAATGTAGAAGCTAGAAGCTCTCGGCTTCGAAACAAAGCACTACGATGAAGCAGAGAAGGAGAAGAAGAAGAAAGGGGGAAGGAGTCTCCTGTCCAGTTCCTACTCCTAACATCCGAGGTAGAGAGAAGAAAACTGAGAGACGCTTGTCAAAGTCCGTTGTCCTGTGGACATACTGGGTTGTCGCTGCTGTCGCCTGGAAGTTCTAGGGCGCCTCCCAGGGGTGGATCCAATCCTGGGAGCGCTGGTGCAGTCTGGTGTGTCGGTCCCCCCCCACCCCTCCTCCCGCCCCCCCCTTCCCGGGACCGCACTGATCTAGTCTTAGTGTCTGTGGGTCGGTCCATGGTTCTTTTGGTGCCCTGCGCTGATGGTAGTGCCCTACAGAAGTCCGTGATCTTCTGCATGGTGTTCGATCTGGTGGGGGGCTGAAGAAAACGTGCCCGAAATCTGAAGGCCTCCTGGAGATAAAGTGCAAGGCATCTCAGATCAACATATCTGAGGAAGCTAGTCAAAGTCTGAGAAGACCTGAAGAGACAATGGAAACGACCTCGATCTCGTAGTAAGGAGGGTATCCGAAGATGAAGTGTGTCTCTGTCTCTATCTCCTGTAAGTGACAGAGCTGGCAAATCCTATATGCCCTATCGATGTGGTGATCTGTCTCCACTCAGAGTCTGTGAGACCCAACTCTGAGCTGCCCGAGGGGGATTCTAAGGGCATGCATCCAATGTTGGAACGTGTAGTGGGGTCTGATGATGAGCCCATTCCTAATCTCCAAGGAATGCTCCGCGTAGAAGGCCATTTTTGGACACAACCCATTGGGAGGATTGGTCCATGTAGTCTGAATGTATCGTCTGTAAGGAAATTTACTCAACTATACCAATTAAAAACCATAGCTTCGGGATTGGGAGGCCCACCTTCAAACATACAATCATAACAAGTGGGAGGGACCACATAGTTGGCTCAGGTAGCAGAGACTGGCACATCTTCCTATTTGGTGGCTACCAGTTGAGGACCATCTAGGAGAAAAAATTTATCTTATATACGTTACCCACAGGTGATGGGTAACAAGCCACATTGTCTTCCTCCTTCTAACCTTTCGATCCCTTGTTGTTGTTTCCGCTAATGGAGCTCTTTACTAGAGTTCGCCTCATCTCTGACTACTATAGGTCTGACCACACCCTGTCCCGCCCTAGTAATGTATCTAGCCACAAAATGCCTTGGATGAAGATTTCCCATTCCTCGGAGACAATGTTCAAGGCCAAATGCACAAGCTCTGTAGTTTGAGGTGCTTCTCGTATGACTGCAGGGCGATCCTTGATATCATGAATTCGGGTGAGAAAGGGATCAATGACCTCACCCTTTTGCATCCTTGTTTTTCCTCAGCTTTTCTTTTAGGAACATCTTCCTTTGTTCAGAAGGATTCTAATATAGCCCTAAGAAAGCATCCCACATCTCTTTAGCAGTGTTCCTGCTAGATATATGTGAGATATATGGTCCCAGACTCCATACAAGATCATTCGCTTCGCCTTGGCCATTTATTTCCTGTACTCTTTCCACTGATCTGCATCGGTAGGTACTGCCACAATGTTCTCTACAAAGGTTTTCAGGCCATGGTCATCTAACATGAAGAACATCCTGGCCTTCCAGTTGACATAATTGGAAGCTCCCTCCAACCTGTCTTGATCCCTAAGCTCGGATGTGGCCATTTCTGCAAAAACTCGAACTGGGATGGAAATCTCCCTCTTACTCCTACTTGTCTGCTAGCTCTGATATTCGCACTCCCTTCTGGAGTGAGAAAAACTGTGTGTTGCTACTGCCTGTTGCAACTGGAAATATTGGATTTCTAATCTAGTAACCCTCTGAGATAAATTCCCTCTGTGCACTTTTCTCTTCCAACCAGCGTTGATTGTGCTCTAGCAAACTACTGCAAAACCCTTCTGCGCCCAGAAAAAAAATCTGCTCAACGAAAATACTAATTTGCTTCATTGAAATCGCTTCCCGGCTTCACCGCTACATGATAGAACTGTTGTGGGTCTCTGTGAAATTTTCTGCCACCTACACTAGAAAATTGAACCCTCTGCCCAGTAGTTCAAACTACATGGCCAACTTTTGCGCAAATTTGAGAATTGAACTGTCGGGCTCCTTTTAAATCTGGACAATTTCTTCCTTCTTCCTTTGAGCTTCTTGTCTAATCAAATGTGCTCTGATACCATGTGAAAATCGTTGAAATGCAGCAATTGGAATTAATTCTCCTAACTAATTAACAATTTATTAATTTTCTGATTAATATTGAATTAATCACATTGCAATTTCTTCACAAATAAAAATAAACGTTGTGGAAATAAAAATGTTGGAGACTGAGAAATGCTAGCACACACAAAAGTTATGACACCATTATTTTTGGACAATTGTCTTCGAAAAAACCCAATATGGGAAAATCGGTGCAACAGTGAGGAGTTTTATTATTATGTGGCAACAAAATTTCTGAGTACAATGAAATGTCGCTAAACTAGTGATTCTGCCCAAGAGAAACATTGGCAAAAATATACTGAGGGATTTTACCCTCTCTCCTAACAATCAACGCCTGACTGCCTCTGAAAAGCAGGTTGTCCAACCTACTCTGCGCAGACCCTCTTACCCTACCGCAGACCCTCTCACGCTCAGCCTATAACTACTGCCAATCAAGTTGTCATGCCTACTGTTGACCAGGAAACTGTCTCTCCGGCACTTTGGAAAATCTTCCCTACCTCTGGAACTGAAAACGAGCTTCTCCTAAGCTAAATCGAACTGCGCAATTGAGGCTATGTGTTGCCCCTGCACAACCTCCTAGAGATAAATTTTGGCCTCCTCTTTCTGACTCTCAGGAACTGGAATCTCCTCTAGAATACTACTTTACAACCCCTCTGCCACCTACTACTCGATTTCTCCTATTGAATCACTTGCACTAGAAAATCAAACTGCCTAGGACACTGAGTATCTACATTAGTGTGTCCTCCATCTACCCATCAACCTCTTCCTATAATCTCCAGTTGGGACTCCAACGGCCACAAGTAAAACTTAATCGATGGTTGAGATCATCTCCAAGTCGATCTGTGTGAGTTTCTAGAGAATTCTCACCTTTCTCAATTAATTACTATTAATTATCTATTTCCTAAGTTAGACTTACGAAATTTTTAATTATGGTCAATTAATTTAATTGAGCCATCTCTAAGTGGAATTTCCAGAAATGATTTTTGGGTTTTGGAGAACTCGTGTGTTTTAGCCTCTCCACAAAGTCTCGAGGCTAGAACACCATTTGATGCTACAAAAACTAACACTACGATCTCTCTGCAACCTCTCCTATAGTGTCAGACCATGCAACTCAATTGTTCCTTCGGATGCAACCTTGTGCTTTCGGACCTGTATCCTTCCTGCAATCTTTGGACTTGTAGCCTTGACTGCTCCTGTAATCTTTGGACTTGTTGTCTTTTGCAACTTTGTTTTAGAGAAAGATTTCTTCTATGTTTTCATTCTTCTATCCTTCTTGAGTTCAATCTTGAATGTACTTATATGCTCTACAGTATATCTCCAAGATGATCCGAATATCCTCCAATATATACTTGCTCCTATGAGTCGAAAAGACATGATTATGAGGCCGATATGAGAGAGATCTAGGCCGACATGATTGTTGGTGTTGAGGCTAACTTGTAGTGCTTTTCATGGACTATTTTGTAATGTTGACTTGTAGCTATAGGTCTGACTTACAATATGACAATATTACATTAACTCTTGATGACAATTCCTAGAGGCATGCAATGGATGCCATGACCTATCTGGCCAATAAAACAAGCATGAAACCCATGCTTAATAAATAAATAATTTTCTTATATTCTTTTACATCATATATAATTATGAAGACTGAACCTAGTTACTTTTCCAACAAGTTGGAGCCTTCTTCGATTGGAGCTGAAAACTTGATATAATTATTCTTTTTGAAGAAGAAGACAAATATTAAGAAGCATTCGGTGGTTTTTGACCCGGAGGGGGTTTTCCCCCTAAAAAAATTTGTGTCCATCGTCTTGATTATTGTGCACTATTGAATGGTGTTGTTTACTGCTTTCTGCTATCTGATTAAATATTGTTGAAGATTAATTAATGCTTTGGAAAGATTAATAAGTTGCTAATTGCTAAGAAATATTGATTCACCCCCCTCTCAATATTTCCAACAATTGGTATCAGAGCAAGTTCCTTCAGTGGTAACTTAACAGCTGGAAGGAAGATCTCAGAGTACAGAGATGGGAAAATCAAAGAATCAAGCCACCAAACATTCAATAGAATCAAAGGAACTTCCCGGTATTAAAATAGTTTCAAATCTGATTACCGTTGATGAAGATGTTGGTCCTATTCCTATGTTCAGTGAATTAGGTTTTGTATTCTGAAAAGATAGGATGGAAATTTATTTAACAACTCAAGGATATGACGTATGGGATCTTGTTGTTTCTAAAAATACATCTACTAATGAATCAAGAAAATACAATTCCAAAGCCATGAATATCATCTGAAGTTCCTTGCCAGATTCTATGAAATCCAATGTAGGACAATGCTCATCTGCCAAATATCTTTGGGAGAAAATTCAAGATCTCTATGAAGGTCACAAGCATGCAAGTCAAGATAAAGATGTTGATAATGTTGCAAAATCTACGGCCAGCTAGATTAGGGTGATTTCTCTTTCTTTGATAACTTCGTGTGATGTATTTTAATTAACTTAATTAGCTTCTTCTTTCACTTGATTATTATTAGTGTTCTTGATCATCAAACATTGACCAATCAATGAAGAATAATGAGACAAGAGGACACAATATATAGGTTATAAGCCAGCGCCAAAACCTCTCCTCCTGAGAGGAAAACCCAAAAGAACTCTTCTCTCCTTATAGAACTTCAAATCATGTGGGTCATCTTATTTATGGCAGCTGATATTTTTCTTGGATTCCTCTCATCGAGAGGTGTAGGATTGATCTAAAGATCATCTGATTCCTATAAGTATTCATGGAGATATGAATTTATTTGTGTTATGGGACAATTTGTCAAGGTCAGCCAGCAACCAAATAACCCCCACTTGTGCTCAACGTTTTAGTATGAAAGGAGGTGGCTTGATAGTCATTTAGACACACGCTTCACTCTTGATTTCTCTCCACTTGTTTTGGGTTTTAGTGGCAAGAGAAATCTAAGAGGAGGAAGCCCTAGACGCAAGAGGAAAGGGGATGTTTTGGCCACAGTCAAGAAGGGGTATCTACACTGCCCTAATGTAAAAGAGCTCTACGCTAAAGGAGATACCCTAACGCTGTCATGGTAAGAAAGGCCTAAATAGCAGTCATGAAGATGATGAGGATGCCCTAGCTATACACTGTCCAAAGGAAGCTTAGCCACAATCTTGAAGCCCTAGACACAATCATGAAGGAGATCTGGCCGCAGATATACAAAGTCGTAGCAGCTATCTTGTGAGGATATCTGGCCACAGTAAAGGGGCTGCGTAGAGGCTCCTATACACTGCCTAAAGAAAGCCTTATTCGCAATCTAGAGAGACCTAATCTAAGGTCATCCATCCACAGTCTAAAGACCCTAATTCGATGTCCAAAAGGAAGCCCTAGCTGCAGCAAGGAGAGGACTGGACAATGTGGACATTTGAGGGCTATTTCAGGGGTCTATTTAGAGGACAGAATTACTGATTGGAGGAGGTTGAGGCAATGAGGATTTGCTAGAGGGTGCATCAATTGTTTGAGGGTGACAAGTCCATACATTGGGCTTGAAGCTGCAACAAGGAGTATTCAGCGTGGAGAAATAAGGTTGTGTTGAAGCTATTTCAGGAAGACCGTGAGGTTGTTTAGGAGGGCAGAGTTAGGTGAGCTTAGGATCAGATCTGTTGAGGTATCATTGGAGGATCAAGGATCATATTTGTGCTGCCTGGAAGCTACAAGAAGACTGTGTGTTAGGCCGCAAGCCATAACACCACAGTCAAGGATTGTTTTGATGATTGTTAGATAGGACTGTCTTGACCATAATGAAGGTTGCCCTATCTAATATTAGAATTCCATACAATGCAGCAAATAGAGATCCTAAACAGTGAACTAATGCAGTCCATGATAAGATGTGACAGAAAGGTGCAGCATGATGTTGAATGCTGCTACATAATGATGGGCATCATGATGATGTGTAGTGTAGCATTGATAATAAATGCTACAATGAGATGCAGCATGATGGGCACAGTGAGGTACAGTATGAGGTAGCACTGGGAGGTACAACATGATGATAAGATGCAGCAGTATGATGTGTGTAGCAAGGTAATGAGGTCCAGCATGACGATTGGGTGCAGCACAAAGAGGTGCAACGCAATGAGGTGCAGCATGGTTATGGAGTCACCTTGGATTAGTGGAAGCAATATGCCTTCTACTCAGCTCATATCAGTTACCTCATATGCTATCTTCTTAGAGAAAATCTCTACTCTTATTTAGTTAAGTCAAAAGGCTAACTTCTGATGTATATGTACTATCTCTCTCTGTTGAACTATTGAAGAACATATAAGAAGAATTGATCAAGGGTTTCCCACATTGGGGTTTGTCCCTAGCTAGCACCACATCTTGTGTCCTCTTGTCTTGGCTTGTCTTCTGCAATTTATGTTTATGTTCTATTTGCATTTTACTATCATGCTAAATGTGATTGCTACTCTGGAATTGATATTGAACTAATATGGAAAATTGAAGTAAATATGCTATCAGCATAGAACATACCTAAAATTAACATGACTGCAATCTGAACTTGTTGCAACTCCAAAGATCCCTAGTTCTCCTTCACATGTGTGAGAATGATGGTCCAAAAACAATTCTAAAAACTCAGATTCTTCTTCCTTAGAATCTTCTCCTTCGTTGGTTCTAGGTTTCCTTATCTTCACTTGATCGAACTTGTTGTGAGCTTCATGGATGGTCTCAAATGAGGTCGATTGCCCTATTATATATAGGCTTCTAGAGAGCCTTATTAGGCCGACATGCCATCTCTAGGTGGTCAACTTCACTGTTTGATAAGCCGACTTGTTGCTTGCACGTTGACAAGGTCTTGGAGGGCCTTTGACTCTAATTTTGACTCAAATAAATTTTCTTTACAATATACAACATGCCCAAAAGGGTCTTCCATACATGACAATGACTGAATTGACTTGTTGACATAATGACAAGCCCTAGAAGCACTCAACGGGTGCTTGACCTATAAAAATAACCTTGAGCATGAAACCCATGCATCAAGAATGACAATAATAAATTTATTTTTCCTTTTATATCAAATACATAAAATCGTGATTACATATGCCATTATGAATACCGAACCTAGTTACATATTTCAACACTCCCTCTTAACTAGGAAGGTATTCATAATCCATACATGGTACTTGGACATTCTCAAACTGAAGAATTCTCATAAGAAGAGTTGGATTGGTAAGTCATCTCATAAGCTACTTTCTCAACGTATACCAGTGCATCTCATCATATCAACCAACATTGTTACATAGCAAGGCCTTGACTAACAGCGCTATTTCTCCGCAAGATCATAGCACAATGTTGGCGAGACAAATGATTGATAGACACCATCATCATTGTATCTCAAGGCACATACCCCACCCAGGTGTTCAAAGGATATATCCTTTTAGGACAATTCTTGTCTTGGAATAACACATCCTCAAGGAATTTCCTCTTCGACTACTCTTGTCTATTGGATGCCCTACCACATCCTCAAAGAGTATCGGAATCAATCTCAGATGCTTACCCAATCCTCCATTCTTTCTTCATAATATGAAGACAAGAATGATGTGTTCATCTCTCCCTCTCAACTAGGGAGGATATACTCGTTCCTATAAAAGGAATATACTCAAGCTCCCTCTTAACTAGGGACTTGCCCAAGCTCCCTCTTAATTAGGGGCTTGTTTCCAACGTCAACCCTGTGCTCTCTGGTGAAGATCATGGTACTATCATATGCTTGTAGGTCTCCTCTTCCCAATGTCATGTACTTCAACTTTTTCATCACGGAGCCTTCATCTTCTAGATCTTCTTCGTAGGGCATCGGCCATCTTCTCCATCACTTTCCCTTCAATGAACCATAGTGTTGAATCAATAGTCATGTCATCTTTCTCTTCATCAAAAAGTGATCTTCTAGTCCACATTGGACTTTTCTTCATACAATTACCTCTTCCAAGTCACGTTTCTTTCATGATATTCCATCCAATCACATGAGTACTAGTTGTAATAGACATCTACAACTCTCTTTTGGTAGCTTTATTTCAACCCAACCAAATGTTTTCAAAAATTAAAAAAGAACATTAAATCAAAATTACCTTTTATGATGGCCCTCTGTCATGACATCAGCTTCTTGCAGCATCAACATCCTTCACATGTATGACTCCATCTCCAAAATATTCAATATCAAGGGTCTCCTTATATCAGACTTTATCAAGGTCTTCATACCTTCTCCTTGGAGATGTTATAGCTAATTCTTCTAGTTATCAGATGTTGATCACTTATCTTATCTTACGTGACTATAGTTGCAACTTTCACGAACTCTTCTTCCTTTCTTCACATGTTGCTTCAGGATCTTCTTTACATGGTTCTTTCAACATAGGAACCATGATTGTTAACCACCTCATATTCCATATGAGGTCATATTCTGTTGATTTCGTCTTATCAATATATAGAAGAATATAAGGCACATTCTCTACATGCCTCCATGCATCATTCTAATGGAAGAGATCCTTCTTTGATCATGCTCATGAGAAAGAGAAATTCAACCAAGTTATCTGCAACTATATGATGACATGGCTTTATCAAAATATTATACCTTTTCCTTCTTTTGGTCATCTAGACTTCCTTCTAGCAGCTTCCTTTTCTTGTTTGAAGATAAAAGTACTTCAAACAACTCAACATGATGCCCCAACTAATAAAATAATGTACCAAATAACATTACTTGGGGACAAGCGCACCAACATAGCTCCACAACATGAAAATAAGCCTCTCAAGAGGGCTAAAATGATAAATAAAATAGGTCGTGTTAACCACTAGAGTGGCACCTGAAGATTTCTTACGACTCTGTGCCCAAGAATGTATCAGAGGCTTCAATGTACCATCAGGGTTCACTATGTCATCAGAATTTTTCAACTCTACTTCTTCTTCCCATCTTCTTCTGTTGTACTCAGATTCCACAAACCCTACGAGAATGATGTAAAGTGATGCTAGTATGATAGCACACCTAGGTAACTTGGGACTTTGTCATCAAGTGAGTTTACTCCAAAAGGTTTTTTTCACTTGGTTAATTATTATATCCTTGGTGTAGTATGATCTGGATTATCCATAGTGTTATATTCATCATGTCGACGTTTCGAACCCCAATGGGGGTCCATCATCAAAACAAAAAAAATGGTAGATTGTGAATGATCGTTTTTTGAGAGAAGAATCCTCCGACCAACGTATATATAAACCTAATTAATCCTAAATAGTGATAATTTTTTATATAAAAGCCGACTTAACCTACATATATGAATTTTTAATTTAATTTTTATTATTATTTTATTTATTTCAGTCTTTAATTATGTTTGTTTTTAATTATTTATTTTAACTTAATTGTTCTAAGTAATTATTTTTAATTAATTAATTATTAATTCTTAAATTAGATACAACCGGTTAGGACTAATGAAGAGAAGTAATCCTATTTTATTGGTTAGTATAATTAATTAATTATTAATTGACTTTAATTAATTTAAATTACATTAATTATAATTTTTGTTTTGTTGAATTTTATATTTTTCTTTTTTCTTTTATTGTCTATTTTATTTTTATTAATAACCCTAAGTTCTTAATTGATAAAATAAGTAACTGTTTATTTATTTAATTAATTAATTAATTGATTGATGATTTATTTATTTATAATTTTTATAATTTTCCAAATTGTTAATTTATAAACTTAATGTTACTAGAATCCATAGTCATTAGAATTTAGATTTAATTTTTTATATTGGTTATTTATTAATTAATTTTAATTATTAATTTATTTATTTATTTTATTTTATTTTGGGGAGAAACCAGTGATACTAAGCTACAAAAGATTTGGAGGGATTTATTTGTCTAATCAGGGGAAGCCAATTTCCACTAATCTCACTCCCATTGTCCATGACGAGGTTTTGAGGAAATTTCATAATTTCGATGGCCTCTCTGATTTTCCTCTTTTGATAATGATCCTCTCTTGCAATGATTTTGGTGTCTTCAAAACACACATGATGTTTGGTTTTGGATGAGTGTTCCACAAGGGCTGATGTACGGGATCTCCCATTCTTAATATCAGCTTTGTGCTCTTTAAGTCTTGTTTTCAGAGATTGTCCTATTTCCCCGATATAACTCTTGCCACATGAGCAATCAATCTTGTACACACCTTTGAGTTCTTGATGATCTATGTTATCCTTGACTGACCTCATCATTGGCCTAATTGTTCCACATGTTGTAAACTAAGTGTTTATGTCCTTTTTTAGAATTTCTGCAATCTTATCCGTAATCCCCTGAATGAGTGGGAGGTATACTTTCCCACATCATTCACAATCTACCATTTTTTGGTTCTGATGATGGACCCCCTTTGGGTTTCGAAACGTCAACATGACGAATATAATACTGTGGATAATCTGGATCATACTACACCAAAAAACAACCACAGAAGCTTAAAGTCTAATATTATATCCTTACGGGGATTTGATAATTAATTGAGTTTTTTTCCTCCAAGCATAACTCCAAAGCCGGAGTACGGCTTGAAGGCAAGACCTTGGGTGAGTCCTAGTGTCTAGAGACATTGTATATTACCGTACTAGATCACTCGTAAAATTTTGTGGAATTTGATTAATCATAGGGGTCATTTTTTAAGTTTTTTAAATTTCCCACAAGGCAGAAATTTGAATAAAATCTGAATGTAGTATGTAATAAGTGATGTCTAGAGAAGTTGTGTGGAGTATGTGCAACGTTGCACAAAGCGGGAACGTTTTTTGGATGCAAGGACGCGAAAGCGTCATTTCCCAAAAATCTAGGAAGCGAAGCATCTCGGAAGCGTCTACTATATATATATATATTATATATATTTATATATATATTATTAAAGACATCCAAAATACCAAATTAGTTGTAGAAGACATGAAAACATGCATATTTTTACATAAATCAAGATAGATATGGCATCCATTGTACATCAATGATTAATTATTTCAGCGTCAACCATCTAGAATCATCTTCCTTTGTCTAGCCTTTGCCTCTACTTCAATTCTATAGGGATATTAGTCAACATTGCCTAATTTTGATCAAACAACTTAATCCAAGCCTTATAATATGGTAGAGAAAGCTTAACATGCTTGATCAATGATTTTGACTTGAGTGAAGGGTACATAATTACTAAGGCCATTACAAAGGAGTTCAACAATCAACAACACCAACACTAGGGTACATATAGGGCTTGGTGTTCTTGATTAAATGCCAATCACATGCCCTCATACATGATATAATCGAATGAAATGCCAGAATCCCATTGATCTTGAAAATTGTTAAGTCTACTGAATTTTGAATGGGATATGAAATTCTATTTTCTCCATATGAAGTCTGATGAAGTTGGAACCACTCTCAAACATCCTCAGCCATTTCATGGTAATGTTTAAAATTTAAGTAAAAGGATGGAAATAAAAGATAAAGGAGAATGTCACTTCTACTTTAAGAATTTAACATTACCATTAAGGAGCATCTAAGAAGCATCTAGGGAGCATCAAGGGGCACCTTGGGAGTATTCGGAAAGTGTAGTTCCTCACATAACAGTTCGAAATTTCAAAAATAAAACAAAAAAACCTCGCATAACCTTGCGAACCGCCCACCTTCTCCCAGATCCGCTTGCGATCTGCAGTGAATACATGCTCGAACCTCCACAGATCCACACCTAATCCTTTCTGGATTTGCGGATCAAGCAATATGAGCCGCGGATCCGATTTGCAAATCTTCGATTCCGCCGAAGGATCGGTGGCGGATCCATACAAGGCACGATTCTACCTCCCAATCCTTGGGGGCAGGACAGTTCCTCCAACACTGAGTATGTGTGCTCAAAATTACACCTCTCACCCTCAACGTTCTACTATGACACACTTTGAAGGGTAAAAAGTAAGTTCTAGACCCTCAAATCCCACTTTTTCTAAGTTTAGTGGGAAATCTGGCAATAAATTAAACCAAAAAAATAAATAGCCTCATGAAACAAAATGACATGGAAATGACTTGGAAATTATCTCAAGTCATAGGAATGAGTAAAAGACAAGTGGAGAATGATTTGACACCTTGATTCATAAATACATGGCCCACTCAAAGAAATCAAATTTTTTGCAATAAATGAAGCAGTTGGTGACATGGAAAATCAAATTTCTTGAGGAGTTAATGCACACGTTGGAATATCTCATTGATTAGATGGAGTATTTGAGGGAGTATTTCATGGAGACTTCTCTCCACTTCACTCCTCTTAGTTGTCACACTTAACATCCTCAAAAAGTAACCACGCATATCTCAAGGAGATTTATGTTGGGCACTATAAAAGCATCAACTTGAGGTGGCATCTCTTGGCTTGGTCGTTGGGAGTTAACTCCCTCTCATTACACACTTGGCCTTGCTCATCTTCACACTTCGAGAATTTGATTTTTCTTGAGGGAATCTAGATGCCACCTATGGAATTCAGTTTGTTAGAGTCCTCACACTTGGAGTTTGATTTCCTTCTTGGGATCTTCTCCATGGCCATTTGTTACATGGTTGCTACATTGGGATTTGCTCCCATTTCTCTACACATTAGAGGTTTGTGCTCTCATTTGGTATCCATTGTTACGAGTTATTGTGTTTGGGGAAGCTCTGCTCTTATGTACACTTGTTCTCAATTGCAATAAAAGACTTTGGGGTTCATTCATGAGTTGTTATTCCATTGGAGTATGATAATTGGCTCACTATTGGTATAATTTTTGTTGTTCATGTTTTGATCTATGTTATTTCCATATGCTCTTGTAGATTTGTTAATGTAAAGTTATCTTGCATTGGCAATTGATTTAGGAGTATGCTCTAGGTGTAGAAATCTCTAGTTAGTTTCTAATAAATTTCTAGAGTTTTCTTATCATTGCTTATTTACTAGATCTATATGGGACTAATATTTTATTGAAGTTTTGTAGAGAAAATTCTTGTTAGGATCAAATATCAAGCGTGAGGGGAAGTCTTTGGAGAGACCAACCCACTCTTAACACATTCTCCAAGGAGCTCTAATTGGTTCTTTAAATTTCCATAGTTCATCGAGTTTTCTTATCATTGCTTATTTACTAGATCTATATGGGACTAGTATTTTATTGAAGTTTTGTAGAGAAAAATCTTGTTAGGATCAAATATCAAGCGTGAGGGGAAGTCTTTGGAGAGACCAACCCACTCTTAACACATTCTCCAAGGAGCTCTAATTGGTTCTTTAAATTTCCATAGTTCATTTTACGAAGTGGTTTTGCAGGGATTCTTTTTGGACGTAGCTTGTATACAAGCAAATACTTCTAAATTTAAATCTATTTAAAAAATCGTGCTTTCATTGATTTATTTAACTATTTTAGAACATTTTCCAAACTAGGAAAGTGATGGGGTTCACTCTCATCACTTGATTTGGTTTTGTATACTATTTTGTATCATACTTGTTCATTTTACATACTCTCTACACTAACTTTGTCTTGGTTTTGCAACCCATAGTTGGAGTTTTGACAACAAGTTCCTTGAGGAGAGACCATTGAAACTTTAACTATTTTCTTGTAGCACCTCTCAAGCATTCAAGATTCATTCTAAGGAGGTCGTGGACACTAGAAGAAACTGCAAACAAAGCTAGGTTGTGGGCCTTTGGGAGCTTGTAATTTTTTTTATTTTAAAATTATTTCATTGCCCTTTGAGGTTGCTATAGTTTGGAGGGACATTCTAACTATTTCTAACTCTCATCTTGTACACATCTCTTTCATCTTTGGGCAGCCCTTTAAGAGGCTTTTACATCATTGTAACAAATTAATAAAAGGCTTAGTTTTTCTTGTGGGATTTTGGGTCTTACCCAAGGCACCCTTTCTCCTTATTTAGGAGGATTTGTGTGGCTAGATTAATTTTGCATCTCATATTTTCTAACTTTCATTTTCAGTTCATTTTGCATGCTTTAAAATTAACGCAACCTCACTCTCACACTTTGTTTTTCTAAGTTAGATTTTGCTACAAGCTTTCATTTGATGCTTTGCATTCTATTTTTGTTTTGAAGGTACATGTTGACATTTTAGAGCAATTCATTTCTTACATGCAAATATCTCAATTGGTGTAGCAAGTTTAATTTAGTTGTTTACCATTTGTTCTCTTCACAATTTTGCCTCACTATAGGCTCATTTACTTTCAAAGCACACTTTACAACCAAGCATTCATTTTTTTAGCTTCATCTCATTTGCAATTGCTATAAGTTTATGGTTTCTAGCATTTATTTGGAGCAATTTACTATTCCATTTATCTATGAGGCTTATGTTTATGTGTCTTGTACAACTTTGAGAGAAATTTTTCAAGTTACATCATTGTGAGCACTTCCATTTACTTGAGGCAATTCCTTTTTGCAAAGCACACTTACTTGCATCACTTTAATTCACTTACAAGCTAATTTCATTTTTCCAATTGAAGTTACATTTGCAATTTACTTTGAGCATTATCTCATTTACATTAATTTGAAGCATTGCAAATATCTCTTGGGAAAGCTTACTCGCATTTCATTTAGGATTTTACCATAGTCTGAATTTTAACTCAATTAACCTCCAAGCATAAGCTTCGTTAATAGACATCATAGGGCAAAGATTTTTTTGGAGAATTCTTCCAACTAGGAAGAAGTAAGGTAAAGGTCTGTGACCCTGCAGTTATGAAGGTGGTTGTCCCCTTGTAGGAACGAAGGCACACACTGGCTCGCAAGACTGAGGGGAAGGGTATCATTAATGAGACCATTGTGTCCTCAGCCCCTCTTTCTTACAGTCATCCCAATTTTTACCCTTTGGCAAGAGTTCAAAAGGAATATCTCTCACTTAGAATAGGCATTTAGCTTAAAATTAACCAAGATAATTGCATCTAATATTAGTTAAGTGCATTTCATTTTAATTCACTTTACTTTTCAAGCAATTTACTTGCAATTTATTTATATGCTTATCATGATGAGAATTTCTTGAATTTATTATTTTGCAATATCTATTGGGCAAGTACCATATCTTTCATTTTGCAAGTGAAGTTTTAGCTTATATCACATTTGCAAGTTATTTTGATTGCTTCTTTACATGCTTTAGAGTCGTAAATGATTATACTTTGAAAGCAATTTTAAATCCTGCAAGTGATATCATCTTATTCTAACATCTATTTGATTGATAGGATTACTTGTGTTTCATTTTGAAACATTTCATTTTTTGAGCAAGTGTTATTTATTTTGAAGCAATATTGAAGGCATTAGTCTTATATGCTTATCTTTGATTTATGTGTTGATGGTTATGAAGTATATTTCATTTCATATTGCTCATCATATTTGTTGAAATTTGCTCATAATCTTCAAGTAATCCAATTGACCTTAACATCTCCTAGAAACATCACATAACTCTTAACTTAGCTTTTCATTTAGGGATTATTACCGCTCAAACTAGCAGGGGACCTAAAAGGCAATCCTAAAGGGAAACTGCTAGATCAAAGGGAAACAATGGAGACTTAGCCCACTGTCACCTCAGCTAAGACTCCCTACTCTTTACAGACTTTCACCGATCGGAGGATACTCGTTGTATAGGAGGTCACTTGAGAAAGATGAATCAACCAATGGATATGAAGTGACCCTAATAATCCTTTCCTAGAAGGGTTTTAAGAACAGAGCTTACTTGCTTGTTAAACAAGGTACAAAGATTTCTAGGATCAGGAGGTAAGGATTTGAGGGTTAGGTTAGAGGATTATGTCTTATGAAGGAGCTTCCCAATCTTAAAATTCTTATTGGACTTACTTCCTGAATGGTTCTTGAAGATTTGACTTTTCAAAAGTGTGGGACCACACGGGACCAATAAGACCCAGCCTAGGTCAGGGAGGAAGAATCTAGCAACCAATGATGTTCTTAACCAAGACAAGGAGGGGAAAGGATCAAAACAAGAATTTTTACTTGAAGGTGTCAAATTGACCCTATGAGGCACTAGCCTTGGGAGCACTAGGGCAAAGTTTGATCTCGGAGCTAGGGCTTGGGTTATCCCACAACTCCACTGTCGGAATAGCTTCAAAATTGAAGGAGGCCTTGAGGACACGCTAGCGTAGGACAGCCTAGGAGATCAAACTTTTTTTTGGGCTACTTTGTCGGGAAAATGATGCCCTAGGTTACCCAACTTGGCTAGACCTAGAAGAGAGAGGGAAAGGTGAAGAAATATATTCTTTGAGTGACAACCTATTGGAGGATGAATGCCTTAATCCTTGGGGAGAATGGAGTCCAGGATAATGATGAGAAAGGACCTTGTATTTCGATCAAAGAGGCCTTAAGAACTTCTTCGCTCAACCTTTAGGGTGAGAGGAAGAAACCTCAAAACTTTTATACTTCGCTTGGCAAAGGAGATGGCTTATCAAGATCAATTCCCTGATGGAATTATCCCTAGGAGATTTCGTTTACATACATGGCCCAAACATTGGGAGATGCTATCAAGAAACAATAATTCCACAAATTTGCAATTATGCAATGCAACAATTAGCCTTATTATAGTGAAAATCCCATTCAAGGCATGTGACAAAAGTAAAACAAGAATAGCATTAAAAGTGTGTACTTACATGTAATATAACATATCCAACCATCAACATTTGACAATAAAGAAGCTCCAAGATAAAAATACTCCAATCCAAACATCAAAATTCATCCATGCTCCAATTCTTCATCCCAGAAAAAGTGTAAAATTCTCTAAAGGAAAGAGAGATCCATTCCAAAGTGATGATGAGAAAATGAACTCATTTTACTTGTAATTATACACTAATGAAGAGTTTGAATTAGTCTCTTAGGCCCAAATAAACCCCAAAATTAAAATAATGTGTTAATAACCTAACTTTTGGTGACAAGCCCACCAAGCTAGCTCACAAATGAAATAACAAGCCTCTTAAAAGGTCAATCATAAATAATACATGTCGTAGGGCCCTCCAAGAGACCTGATGAGATCCATAGGTGCCATAATGAAGAATAGGACCCTCAAAAGTGATGGACAGGGGGTTGGCCAATCCAAACAATAAACCTGTGGTGCTCTCAGTGCATGTGGGGGCACAATAATAACCTCATGGGTCTCCAAATAAGTCAAAGATGCATGTAGATCATCTGCACGAGCTCTGGTGATGGTGTAGGTGATGGCACATCATCCTACAAGTATTGGGTCAGCTGCCAAGTGCATGGTGCATCTGTGGGACTAATTGGGCAAAGGTGAACCAGGTGCATCTTCCTCATCCAATAGGTGAATCTCGAGCAATCTCGGGACATCCTCGGGGATCCATGAAGTGTTGTCTACTACTGTGGAGGCCCATGGCTCTCAACACACACCCTACATGTGCCAATGTAGCCCTCTGGAGGGTTAGGACTCCGTATAGGGAGACCAATCCCAAGATGGAGACCACCTGCAATCCTGCATAAGATCCAATGCATCCCCTAGCCTTGCAGTACAACAAGTCATCAAAGGAATCGAGTAAAAGAACTTACAAACCATGGACCACAAGTGGGGACTTCATAATGGCATGTTGTTCCATAATGGGCTTTAGCATGTGCTAATGTCTCCAAACTCCAAATGGGATTAACCAAGTATCCTATTAGGTGGTTTCTACTTCTAAAGGGGATAATATGTCCACGCATCCTTTAAAAGGTGGTGGTATGTGATAAAGAGGTGAATGGAGTAGGGGATGAGAAGGGGCAGCCCTGGGCCACATGTTCGGGAACAAGGGTAGCTAATAAAATGAAAGCCCACACTTGGGTATATAATGTATAAGAGGGAGCAATCATGGTATATGAGGTGCCCCAATCTTTATTTTTCCACCCTTCTTTATATGTATTTTGCCTTTGTAATATTTTTCGTTAATTCACTACTCGGGGCTCAAGGGATAAGCATAATGTGTGCGATATAGCAGTGGATACCTCCTTTTAAGGTAGGGCAGTTCATTTCCCACCAGGGGTTGGGACAATCACGGGCTCCTATATGATGAAGGAGACTCATAGTACCTATAGGAACCAGGGTGATGGCCATAATGATGGGGTAGATCTCATGTATTGGCTTTTCCCCACATGCTAAATGTGTTTGTCTTAGCCATCTTTTGCATTTTGTTGTAAATTTTCCTGTTGAATGTGGTCAATTATTCTTTTACTTTTCTTTTTAGCTGCATCAACCTCTGGGGCATCATTCTAGGCCTTACCCAAGGTGTGGACAAGGGGAAGGGGAGAGCTAGCCCTATGTGGACCCAATGGAGGAATGTGGATCCAGGAGGGAGAAATGATGAATGGGGTTATAATGAGTGGAAAGGGGGCAGTATATGTGGATGAGGGAGTGGGAATGCAACCAAAATCAAGGTTTCCAATGAAATAACATCCATAAATCCAAATGGTCAGTAAAAGAGATCCCATGGATAATTCGGATCATACTACTCCAATATATACATATAACCAATTTATTTAAAAAAAAAAACAATAGAGGGAAATATACAAGTAAGTTATAAAAAAAAAAGGGTGGTCAACGCAGTTGTAGTCGTGGTTTCACAGAGAGGCCAACACTGCCCAGCCACAACAGACCACCAACCGTCCAGGTCGAGCTACCGCACACTAGCTAGTAGACGTCATCGCCAAATTTCGATCTTCGAACACCGCTGACCATCGATCCGCCTGCTTGTCACAAACCTTCATCCTACTCGTCTCAAGCATTCTGCCTATGTGCATGTTGGGCCAACATTATCCCTATTCTACAGTACTCCACCCTACCGCCAAACCAGCCCCGAAAAGCATATGTCGGAAGCCAGTTCCACTAACGGACGCCGTGCATTTTTCCTGCCGCTGAAACTTTTCACCAGCCATCGCCTCTTCCATCGCACGCAGGTCGCTCATAGACCACCACCACTGCCGACTCATCATCTCCTCGCTACCGACTCATCCCATTACCTCTCGCCCTGTCATCCTCTTCGTTAAAGTTGTCACATGCAAATCTGGCCCAAGTCGCCGCCACCATCACTGAACACAACTGCATTCACTGACTTCATCGTAGACGTTCTCACCACACTATCATATGCCTAAACTTAACCATTGTCTAATCGTTGTCATACAAAAAAATCTAAACCAGACTACATAGTTGTCTACCGTGTACCACCATTGCACGACCTCTGTAGCGAAGCTTTCCACATTCTATTCGTACCTACAACCGTCGCTAAAAAAAATATCCGTCTGAGAGTGTGGCAACAAGAAAAACTTGGTGACAACCCTGTAGATGTCAAACATCCTCTGCCATGACGCGTATTTTGTATGCACCAATGTTATTATAATTTACTTTAATAAAAGGCCACAACCCTCCATAGACTATAATTATATTCATTTCCACCAAAAATAATTTGTCAAATGTGTGAAAATAGTATTTCTCAAGGTCAAATACTAAAAAGAACAAAAAAACAATTATTAAAGAAAAAGAAAAAAGAAAAATCGATTAGTAAACAAGTTACAAGAAGAGTTAAGGAACATTCACTTTAATAGTTAAATTAAGAAAAAGGGAATTAAAAAAAATGGGGATTAGTTAAAAATATAAAGGAGTTTTTGAGTACTGTATAATATTTATAAATAAAAAAGTGCCGGTTCAAGTTATTAAAAATGAAATTAGTTAAAATTACCACGGAAGATTATAAAGTTGAAAAAGGGATATATTCAAAGTAAAGAGAAAGAATTAAAAAAAAATTGAAGGTTAATTAAAAAAATAATAATAATAATTAAAAAAGGTTCCATACAAGGTAAAAGAAGCTCAGGAAAAGAGAAAAAAAAATATGGGTTTCTTTTCACAATGTCTTTTTTGTTTAGAAGAATATTCTAATTGTCAAGTCATTCAGAAATAAAAATGTGGTTTGCAAAAAATGTTACAAAACTTTTACCTTAGTTGAATCTCTAAATGATGCACAAAAACAACCAATAGCAAGAGATATAGAACAATTAATCGCAAAATATGAGCGACAACATGCAAATTTTAATAAGGAAACGAATAAAATGGATTCCAAATTGCAAGTTGAACACCCATCATCACTCCCACAAAACGATGTAATCCAATGTATCGATAAAGTGTAGCTAGAAGATCAAGAGAAAGACAAAATAGCCAAACTTCGGCAAAACAAGAAAGTGTTACAACAGAGATATAAAGATCTTGCGGATATGCATTAGAAGAAAGTAATGGAAAAGGGTGAAGAAATTTATTGCCTCAAAGAGCATGTTGAAAAACTACTTGCACAAGTGAAGAAGACTAAGGTCACAAAGAAGGAATTCAAAAAGCACTTACCAAAACAAGAAGAGCAAAATTTAGGTTTAAAGAACCTTAACAAAAAATTATTAGAACAAATCAAAAGTTTAAAAGATGAAGAGAAGGATATTAAGGCTAAAGTCAACAATTCAGAAAACGAAGAACTTTCACGTCTAAGTAATCATAATCAAAACCTTCTTACGCAAATAAAGAAGCTTAAAAATGACAAGAAGTCGCTAAAAGACAAGTTCGAACAACTTACTCAAGAAGAAGTATCGAAATCTCCAATTGTAACAATCCAAATTGAGGATAAGGGAACAAATACCGATCCAGTCAATATCACAACTCAAGAAGAGGACAAACTAGTTGAAGTAAAGATGTACTTAGAAGTTGCAGTTCAAGCAACGGAAGTTTCAAGTGAAGATCTAGAAATTAACCATACAACTTCCATAGCTAAAGGAAATCAGGTACTTCAAGTAAATCAAGAAAACGTCACAAACAAGATAAGGGAAAATCAAATCGCTAGAATTCCTTATTGGCGTTCGAATCACAAGAATAGACATGTCAATCAATCTGCATATCAGTATCACTCAAAGCATAAACAACAAGCTTACATTCTGAAGAATATTGAAGTATGCACAATTCAATCTGATAATAACAATTCATCACAAGTTTCTAGTAACTGAAAGATTCCAAAAAAAATTGACTTAGGATGGTCAGATCCATTCTCAATTCGACAATTTTATTTATCACTCCAAGGATCATATCATCTTATATCAACAAAGATGACAGTTTCGAGATGAGAAGACATTCAAAACAGAAAAAGTGATCAAGCCTTTTCATCAATAAGCTTTGAGGACAAAGCATTTTGAGGAGGAAGGCAATGTTATGAATAAAATATATATAATAATATAATAACAATAATAATGATTAATGATACATTAACTAGTAATTAGTTAATGAAGAGGTACGTCCCTAAGGACATGACGTTCATAAAGGGACACCTGCCTAAGGTATATAGGCAGGCCCTCACCCTGATTGTAATCATCTCACTTGTATTCAAATATTCTTATATATATATAGTTATTTGTCCTACAATGGATGTTCTTGTCTTTGAAGTATTCTGAAGATTATTGTTGCATATACAACCTTTGTTCGTTATAGCTTTTCTCACTAATTTAGGTGTGTGTGCAAGGCAACAACAATAGGTCACAGGGCCATTAAAAGGCATAGTGGAGTCCAATATGTGCCAAAATGAGTGGAAGGGCTCTATTTATAGTGATAAATGGGGTGGCCCCTTGATTTCCAAGTGAATGACCTGCGATGCTCCCAAGTGGTTGTGGGGGCACAAAACATCATCATGGGTCTCCAAGTGGATCGAGCAAGCTTGAATCCCATCTGTAATGGCTGGGAGAATGGTGCAAACCCTCCCTTTGTCTCCCATGGTGAGACACAACATCATCTAGACCCTGGATCAGCTGCGAGTGTGGGGTGCAAGAGTGTAGCCGACTGGGCAAGATGGTCCAAGTGCATCATCATCATCAAATAGGTGGAACACGAGCAAGCAATGGATGGTACTGATGGATCCCATGATTTGGCAATTTGCTCTCTGCTATAGTAGAGGCCCAAGGCTCTCAACGCTCACCCTACAAATGCCAATATGAACCTATGGAGGGCTTGGACCCTGTATAGGGAGACCAAGCACCAAATGAAGACCCATTTGCAATCCTGTATAAGATCCAATGTGTCTCCTCACCTTCCAGTACAACATATCATTAGTGCAATTGAGTAAATGAGCTTACAAACTATGGAACCCAATGGACGCTTCATACTAGTATTGTCTTCCATAATGGGCTTTAGAGTGTACTGGTGTCTCCAAGTTCAAGAAGAAGGTTAACCAAGGACCCTATGAGGTGGTTTCAACCTCTAAAAGAGTGACAAGTCAATGGTACATCCCTCAAATGGTAGGTGTCATGTGATATAAAGGTGGAACGGAGTTGGGCATTAGGGGAAGGCTCCAAGCCACATGCCATAATACAAGGGTAGCTATGATAAGGGAAGCCCACACTTGGGTTTATGAATGTATAAGGGAGCAATCACAGTACATGAGTTACCCCAACCTTTTTTTTCCACCCTTCTTCATATGCCTTTTGCTTTTTATTCATTTTTCTTTAAATATTGTTCTAGGCTCTAGAGGATGAGAGCATGATGTGTGAGCTATAGCAATGAATATCCCCTTAAGGTTGGGTAGTTCATCGCCCATTAGGGGTTGGGACAATCATGGGTTCCTTAATTATGCAGGGGACCAATATAACGAGCCCTAGTAACCAAGGTGATGGCCATAATGATAAGGGGTAGAGCTCATGATGGCTTTTGCCCATGCGCTTTGTTTGTCCTGGCCATCTTTTGCATTTTATGGTACTTTTCCTATTGAGAATGGCCAAATTATGCTTTTAACTTTATTTTTAGCCGCATCAACCTCCAGGGTATCATTCTAGGCCTGACAAAAAGTGTGGACAAGGGGAAGGGGAGGCTAACTCCTTGTGGACCCAGATGGGAAATATGTGAAAAGGAGTTATAATGAGCGGAGAGGAGTGATGTATGTGGTGTCGGGAAGCGAGACCATGCAACCAAAATCGGGATTTCCCATGTACATGCACTCATAACGCTAATAGCCAATAAAGGAGATTCCACCGAACTAGTATACAAGGTTAACCACCAAGTTGGACAAAGGAGACAAGAGTACAAACCGAGACCATTCTTTCCACCGAATCCCCCCACTAATCCATGCCCAATAGTGTTCATGATAAGTAGAAAAAGGTACCCAACTACATAATGAAAGCCATACCTTCGAGCTTGGAAGGCCCACCTTCAAACATACGATCGTAACAGACAGGCGAGGGAGCATATTGGTTGGCTCAAGTGGTGGAGATGGTGGCACATCGACCTATCTGGTGATTGCAAGGGGCTACTGGCTACAGGCTAAGGACCATCTAGGAGAAAATTTTCTCCTATGGGCGTCACCCACAGGTGGTGGGTAATAGTCACTGTGTAACATTAAGAAATATCTCCCTCCTAGCACCATCATCTAACCCCTAGGGCTCTAAAACCATCATCCATATCCAAGATAAGAATGTACACTGAACCATACCATAATGAGATAGTATGATCCACGACCACCAATAAGTGCAACCAAGGGGTGATCAACAAGACAAGCACATGCGAGAAGACCATCAAGCAGCGAGCACAATCATTCAACCAAGAAGAAGTGAGTCTCCCCCAAGACAAGAACCTCCAAGGAACTAGCAGTAAATCTCCATCCACGTGATGAAAATTACAAAGTGGAATCTCATACAATATGAGGTGTAACAAGTCCCAAGCCCCCAAAGTCAACTATTGGTGAGTGGGACACCGTGCTTATTAATGTTGATCCTCTCATAATTGGATGGGGCAAGGCCCCAAACGACCATTACTGGTGTCCTCCTATGACAAGCTGGGTTTTAGCCTCTAGGCTAGAGTTTTGTATTGAGCATTGGCCCTATGTTTTTTTATGTTTGCATGTCTATGACTAAAGCTTCATGATAAGAGGCATTTTGGCTTAAACCAGCTCCAATTTTTGAGATTTGGCTTTAAGAATGGTGGCCCACCCATTTTTGGTTAAAGCATGAACATTCTTTTACCAATTAATAGAGTTTAAGGAAATCTTTTATTCCAAAAAATTTAAATTAAAAAAAAATTAAAAATATAGCAAAATGAAACATGTCCTTCACACTATAAAGAAACATAGAATAACTCCAAATATGTAGATTATAACTAGGAAAAAAAACTAGAAATAATGCAGATAGGAAATCAACACTGAAAGTGTAACACTGGTAAATCTAAAATTTTGGTGGAAAAAATAGAGCACCTTCTTATGTAGTAATTGAGACAAGTGATTAATTTTTGTTGTAAGTTGAGCAACTGTGATAAGAACACAGCAGAAAAGACACAGTTAGAAAATCGAAAGAGTGCTTCAATAATGCAATACATCCATGGCTTACATAACATAAAATATAAGAAAGAATTCTAGGACATACTTGCATAAATCTGCATTGGAAGTATTTAATATTGTAAGCAATAAATTGCTAAATTGTAACTCTTTTATCTAATCAAATCAACTGATAAGCATGTCAAGTAAATCCTGCATTAAGCACCAAATATGACTTTCTTTCAGAATTTTGAATAACTTTACGCGATTTGCATGCTAGAACTAATGCACCAAGTATGATTTTCTCTCAGAATGTTGAATAACTTTACTCAATTTGCATGCTAGCAAGGTGCCAAAATAAAAAAGAATGTATATCATAGCAAGGACATCTAATCTACCATCCCATCAAACCTTCTGAATTTCAGACTCAAGCCTAGAGACATTTTTCCTTGCCTCTTGTAACATCTTAGTTTAATCCCAGTCTATAGGTCGCTAATAACCATGTAATAATATTTTTTAAAAAAACACAAACAAACATACAAACTCATATCCTGCCTAAATTCAGACATATAGTTGGCCTCTTTTACGATGACAAAATAAAGCACTTACCAGGAGAAATTGACCAAATATTTTCTGAAGTAAGTAGAAAACTGAAGTAAGTTTTTGTAGGGTAGACGTTTAAACGGAAGATTGGCAATATTCAAGTCTCCCAGACATTAGAGTACTTTCCTACAATTAAGTTAAGGCACTTTTGATTATAATTCATTTGAATAAATTCAATGAATACCTTCAGCCCTGCAAGGAATGTGGCCCATGGGTCAATGCCAATCAATATGACAGGAAAGGATTACTTGAAAGCTTCAGTTCCTGGTGATGGCCATATCTTTTTATTTCTACTCATTTGGACAGAGCTATCCTCCCCTGCATAATGCACATGTAGCTAATAGAGAGCTTGGTGATGATATCTGCATCATGCATGTGATAACGTATGCTAAGAATTTGTTCCTAAACTTTACTAACAGATAATCCTACTGAACTACTTGTCTTCATTGATTAAATATTTAACACTGGCGTATGCAACAATATAGGGAATCACCCACTGATAAGAAATTCTCTTGATCACACTCCTGCTGACATCATTGTAGGCTCATGGGTCATGTAGTATTGGCAGATATAAAAACGGCAAGCACGTGCCACCCCAAGCTTCATAAAGGATCTCTTGATCTCACTCCTGTTGATACCTTTTTAGGCACATGGATGATGTTGTACTGCCAGATACATAAACAACAATAGTATTATATGTAAATAGCAGGCAGGTGCCACCTCAAGCTTTATAAGGGACTATTTCCTATTTAAATTTGCAGTCATTCAAGGTATGATAGAAAACGACAACCAGAGGCACTAAGGTGTGCAGGTATAGTTTAGTTTCAAAGATTCATTTTGAATTAGCATGATGGGTTCAAAATAATATTCAGCATTAAGCTCAAGAAATTATAAGATATAAAACTATCAAAATTTAGTGTTATATGTAGTAGAATTCAATGAAATATGATAAAAATTCATTCAAGTTATATGATTAAAATGAAATCCTCAAGCTGAGTGTCTAGTGTGTTGATTTTTGGGTAGCTGCAGGAGGTATTCCCCAGGAGGTGCAGGAGGCATTCCCCAGCTACACAAATCGGCTTATGAAAGAAAATTAAAAGAAAGAAATTTAATTTAATTTTAAATTGAATTTGCTCAAGTCTGTGCCAAGGGCCAAAAGTACAGGTCGGCCCAGCAAAGAGATGTGCCACTTCGGCACCCTCAAATCACTATAAAAAGACACTTGAACTTCTCATTTTCTCACTCACATATTTCTCTCACACATGTGGGACTGGGAAGCAATCTGAAGAAGAGGCTGAAGTTTCTAAGAAGCCGAATTTCTGAGACAGAGAATTTTGACTGGCATTTCACCTGTGTTGACCAAGGCTTTCTGAAATCTGTTTTGACCAGCATTGACCGAGTTTCTGAGGTCTATTTGACCTGTGTTGACCAAGCTGTTCTGTGATCTATTTGACATGCAGTTGACCGAGTTTGACCTCAGATGTGTGGGCTGTATTGTTTGAATGTTTTGTTGGATAAAGTTGTCATTGATGTCAACGTGATGGCAATATGATGGCAACTTGGGTGCATTGTTGAAGATAACAAAACCATGAACCCTAAGTGCATTTATGCCCCATTGCCAAATAAATCCCTAGAAGAATGACAAAGCACTAAGATGTCAATATGATGATGCTAAAATGTCCATGATACTGTAGCCCTATCTCATGCACCTAGTCCCATGCACATAAATTTCTCATGATACCCTAGCTTAAGATATCTTAAGAAACCCTAATATTGCCCAAGACGTATAGATGAAGAAAACCTAGGCTACATGATGCCCCAGTTAAATAGAAGAAAACTTCAATTAGGGCTATTATTTAAAAAAACAACAACAACAACAAACAAACAAACATGTAGATAATGAAAAAAATAAAATTGTCATCATTAAAGATCATATCTTAAAGAGATGTTTACATCAGCTTGTATAGTAGGTCACAAGCTTTCTAAGCCTCATAACTCCTTACCATTGCAGAGATATTAATTCTTGAAGGCAGTGTGTGACAATATTGTTTTGACCTGCTAGCCGACTTATGTAGGCTTACTAGGACATGTCGGCTCAAACTCCAAAAGACGTGTCTCTTCAATTATGGCAAACAACTATATATATGAAACTAAGTGCATTTGGATAAGTATCAATTCAATTTAGAAATTCGGTGAAGCACTGAGATAAAAAGGAACTCGGATCCAAGGCAAAAACAGAGTCAAGCAAGAATGAATTTCTGTGGAGAATTCTAGATCACTTCTATGGTGAATTTTGGGCTATCTCTGTGAAGACTTTCGGATATTTGGACTGTTGCAGAAATTGAAGACCTGTAACAAGAGGAAAATCTCAGAACTGAACTCACTTAAGGTCAAAATAAAAAACAAATTTGAAGAACAGTTGCCCTTTGTTATGGTTTTTGGGTCTTGAACACATGTTATTCTTGATTTTTGGTGCCCTAGCCTTGTACAAAACTCAGCCCTAATTTGATCTGCTGAGAAAAGAACTTCAGATTAAGCTCAGAAAGTAAGGAAGGATCTCAGATCAGGCATAAAAGTGAAGACCAGACCTTAGAACAAGCCCAGACGTGAAGATCAAGTCACAGACCAGGTACAAAAGTAGAGTATAGGCCTCAGACTTGTGGAACAAGCAAGATTTTTGGACCTGTAATATCTTTCGGAAGATAAATTCGAACCTGTGCAGAATTCCTTAACTATGGAGAATTAGATTATTGATTTGGTATTTCTCTTGTGAACAAATCTGAGTTGGAAACATGGTCTTGGAATTGTTCGAGACACAGTGTTGGATTGTCTTACAGTTAATAGCATATATGGCCACATTCAACAAAAAGAGTACCACAAAATGCAAAAGATGGTTGGGACAAAAACGTTTACCACGTGGGAAAAAGCCAATACATGAGCTCTACCCCATCACCATGGTTCCAACAGGTTCTATGAGCCTCTTCACCATATAGGAACCCATGATTGTCCCAACCCATGGTGGGTGATGAACCACCCCACTTTAAAGGGGGGAATTCACTACTATATCTTATACATCATGCTCTAACCCCTAGAGCCCCGAGCAGTTAATCAAAGGAAATCATAAAAAGGCAAAAGGCATATAAAGAAGGGTGGAAAAATCAAGGTTGGGGCACCTCATGTACCATGATTGCTCCCTCCTACACCTTATAAACCCAAGGATGGGCTTCCCTCTTATTAACTACCCTTGTGCCCCAGCATTTGACCTAGGGCTGACCCCTTTCATTCCCTACCTCATTCACCTATCTGCTACATGCTACCACCTTTTGACGGATGTACCTTGGCTATATTATCCCCTTTAGAAACAGAAACCACCTAATAGGGTACTTGGTTAACCCCATTGGGAGTTTAGGAGACATTGGCACATCCCGAAGCCCATTATGGAAGAGCAAGCCATTATGAAGTCCCCACCTGTGGTCCATGATTAGGTAAGCTCATTTACTCAATTTCTCTAATGACTTGTTGTACGGGAAGCATAGGGGATGCATTGGATCTTATGCAGGTTTGCAGATGGTTTCCATTTGGGGTTTGGTCTCCCTATACAGGGTCCTAACCCTCCATAGGGCTACATTGGCACATGTAGGGTGAGCATTGAGAGCCATGGGCCTCCACAACAACAGAGTACACTCCATTGATCCCCACAACCATTCAGAGATTCTTCGTGGTTCACCTTTTGGATGAGGAGGATGCACTTGATCCATCAAGCCCAGCCGGCCCCAGATCTACACCATGCACTTGGCAGAGGATCCAAGTCTTCCACGATGATGTGGCATCACCTACACCATCATCCTAGACCTTGAGGGTGACCTGCAGGCATCTTCGATTTTGTTTGGAGACCCATGAGGACACTTGTGTGCCCCCACGTGCCATTTAGAGCACCACAGGCTATTACAAGGCGCCAACCCCTTGTCCATTGCTTTTGAGGTTCCTATTCTTCGTCATGGCACCTGTGGACCTCATTAGGCCTCTTAGAGGCCCCTACGACATGCATAGATTATTATTTGACCTCTTGAGAGGCTTATCTTTCCATTCATGAGCTAGTTTGGTGGGCTTATCACCAAAAGTTGTATTATTAGCACATTATTTTATTTTTGGGGCTTATGTAGGCCAAGAAGGCTAATTCGAACTCCTTAGATGTGTATAAATACAAGTGAGGTGAGATCATTTCTAATCATCACTTTGGATTAGATCTCTTTCTGCTTTAGAGAATTTCGCATTTTTTGCTGAAGGATGAATTGGAGCATTTATGGATGAACTTTGATGTATGGTTATTGGTTTATCTTCTCTTGGAGCTTCTTTATTGTCATTTGTGAATGGTTGGATATACTCAATTGCATTGTAAGTACAAAATTTTGATGCCATTCGTTATTACCTTTTGTCATTTATGTTGGATGGGATTTTCATTGTTTTAAGGCAAATTGTTGCTTAATATTGTGGGATTCTCTATCATAACGTTATCTCCATGCATCGGCCCTTGTAGTATGAGCGAAATCTCCTAAAGGTAAAACTTGACCTTGAAAAGCCATTCCTCTTGTGTATTTGAAGTATAAAAGCTACAACATTGCTTTAACTTGACCTAGAGGGCTCTGTGAAGTAATTTTGAGGCCTCCTCGATTGGAAACCAAGAAATCCTACACATAATCAACACAAACTCCATTCTCCCCAAGTACAAAGACACTGACCTACCAAGGTTTGTCACCAAAACTCCCATATTTTTCACCTTCTCCCAAGTCTAGCCACATTAGGGTGCCTAAGGCATCAATTTCATGGCATGTTAGCCACTGAAAAAGTTCGCTCTCCTAGGGTCTCTTGCGTTGGCCTCTCTTCTAGCCCTCCTCCAAATTTGAAGACATTCTGACAGTGGAGGTGAAAAAAAGCCAAGTCCTAGCTCCGGGACCAAGACTTGCCCAGCCATCCTTGATTGGAAACCAAGAAATCCTACACATAATCAACAAAGACTCCCTTATCCCCAAGTACAAAGGCACCGATCTACCAAGGGTGGTCACCAAAACTCCCATATTTTTCACCTTCTCCCAAGTCTAGCCACATTGGGGTGCCTAGGGCATCAATTTCTCGACATGTTAGCCACTGAAGAAGTTCGATCTCCTAGGGTCTCTTGCGTTGGCCTCTCCTCTCTTCTAGCCCTCCTCCAAATTTGAAGACATTCTGACGATGGACTTGAAATAAAAGCCAAGCCCTAGCTCCAGGACCAAGACTTGTCCTGCCATCCCCAAGGCTAGCACTTCCCAGGGTCAAACAACATTATTGAATCAAATACTTTCTTTGATCTTTTCCACCTTGTCTAAGTAAGAAAATCATTGATTGTTCCATACCTTCCTCATACCCTAGACTGGGTCCACTTGGTCCCGTGTGGTCCCACTCCTTCAAGGGACTATTCTTCAAGAACCATCTGGCATACCAACTTAAACAAGGATTTAGGATTTGGGAAACTCCTTTCCAAGTCTATCCTCATACATCCAAGCCCCAAAATCCTCCTCCTTTCCCTAGAAGCACATAGTACCATGCTTAGAAAGCAAGCAAGTCCCATTCTTCAAAACCTCCTCGGAAAGGGTCTGGGTCACTCATATCCATTTACTTATTACACATTGGTGACTCCATAAATATCAGGTTGTTCAAGAAAGTGTAACTAGGTTCGGTCTTCATAAATATGAAATGTACTTTTGATTCTTGTATTTTGTAAAAGAAAGAAAAATGATTATTATTATTATTATTGAGCTTGGATTTCATGCCCAAGAAATTTGTTTTATAGGTCAAGCACTAATTGAAAGTGCTTCTAGGAATGTCCTAGGTCAAGAAGTCAAATAGGGAGATTGTCATAATATGAAGACCCATCGGGCATCTTGTAAATTGTAAAAAGAATTATTTGTGTATTTTGTTGAGCCTTCCAAGACCAAGTCGGCCTGCCAGCCTATCCAGTCGGCCTGCCAACCTATCGAGTCAGCGTTCCAACCTGTCAAGTCGGCCTAGAAATTGGAATTTGTACCCCTGGAAGACCTATATATAGAAGACAGTTCGACCTCATTTGAACACACTCATTCCTCTCTCTCTCTCTCTCATATGAAGGAAGAAGCGGAAAAGGGCAAGCAAAGAAGGCAGAAGAAGGAGAAGAAGAGATTTGGGTTCCACTCTCTCTCTTTCTCCCCACACGTGAGAAGAAGAGGGCTGAAATTTTGTAGCTTTTCTCTAGGGTTTCTGTTGTTGGGCTAGGGTTTCGTTGTGGAGGTTCAATCTGGTAAAAAAGAGCTGAAGGAAGGGCCAACAAAGTCCCCTTCTAGATCCAGAAATCAAATTCGGTCAAGCGAGGTAGTTGGAGGCTAAGAAGAAGCAGTTCTAGCTCACATGTGCAAAGTAGCTGCTGCTTCCGGGGGCCGAAGTTGCAAATCTGCAGTTAGGGCCAAAACGTTGTGGCTGGAGGTCGAAGTAGTATTCCCGGAAAATATTTTACTGGGTTTGGAACGCAAGAAAGCAAGCACATTCTTCAGAAGTTGATCTCGGTCTTGCAAGGGCTTCAGCGTTGTTCAAGGGTCTTAGTATTCGACAATAAAGAATCTATCAGAAGAGATTGAAGGGTTTTCCTCTCAAGAGGAGAGGTTTTGCCCTGGCTTGGAGCCTACATCTTATGTACTTGTATCTTGTTGATCTTCTTGTTTTGGTAGTTGTTTGATGATAGAAGAACACACTATAATAATAAGAAGAAGATAATCCTAATAAATAAAAAGACATCACAAGCAGTTATCATAGTTAGAAGAATCATTAATGTCATCTTGCCTTAGATTCTTCAACATGGTATCGGAGCTATGTTTCCCACAAGGCATGAAGAAGGTCAACTCTATTATGAAGAAGCTAGAAAAGAAACGTTCATCATTAGCAAGTCTCATCAAGCAAAGTTTCAAGGCGGTATGGAATAGTCTCTTCTCTTCCAAAGATCTCAAATCTTCAAAGAATGAAGGATTGTTCTCAGCTCTCACCAGAACATTTCAAGATGAAAATATATGGTGATAAATAGTGGAGCTTCAAGACACATGATTGGATATCACAAGTACCACTACATTAGAAAGTCGGTACAAGATGGTGTACAGAAGCTGGAGTATATCCCCACCGACGATCGAACTATTGATGTTTTCACAAAATCTCTTCCCAATAAGAAGCTTATGTATTTTAGAAACAAGCTTGGATTGGTTGACATATCTTCCCTAGTTGAGAGGGAGAGATAGACACATCATTCTTGTCTTCATTTTGGAAGAAAGAATGGAGGATTGAGTAATCATATGGCATTTGATACTCTTTGAGGATGTGGTAGGACATCCAAGATAAGAGTAGTCAAGAGGATCGATATTCTTTGACGGAAGGGAACCCAAGATAAGAATAGTACTAGAAGATCATACTCGGTGAACACCCGGGTGGGTATATACCTTGAGAGACAATGATGAAGGTGTCTATAATCATTGGTCACGCCAACATTGTGCTCTAATCTATTGAGAGATAGAGTTGTTAGTCAAGGCCTTGCTATGTGACAATTTTGGTGGTAATGATGCTATATAGATGAATTGTTAATTTTAGGTATGTTCTATGTTGAGGAGCAAATTTCCTTCAATTTTCCATACTAGCTCAATATCAATTCCAGATTAGCAATCACATTTAGCATGATAGTAAAATGCAGATAGAACATAAACATAAATCGCAGAAAACAAGCCAAGACAAGAGGACACAAGATGTGGCGCCAGCCAGGGACAAACCCCAATGTGGGGAAACCCTTGATCAATTCTTCTTATGTTCTTCAATAGTTCAATAGAGAGAGAGAGAGATAGTACATATACATCAGAAGTCAACATTTTGACTTGTCAAAATAAGAGCAGAGATCTTCTCTAAGAAGATGACACATGAGGTAGCAGATCTGAACACAGGTGATTCCATCACCATGTTGTACCCATCACGGTGTTGCACCCATCACTGTGTTGCACTTCATTACAGTGCATCCATCATCACGCTGCATCTTATCATGTTGCATCTCATCATTTTGCATCCAAGCTGTTAGGTATCTAAGCCCTTCAAGGGTTGCAGACCACCTAGGAGAGCCCCTCCTAATCCATACTGTAACCTACACTCAATGCATGCCACAATATTCCCATGGAACAGCCTTAGTTGCTTCCTATGGCTTGCAGCCTAGCAAAGCAGCCGACTGTAGCAATCTATTCTTCCAACAGATCTCATTCATGCCCAGACATAATCTTGATACATAGTTGCCTTCTTTACTTATTCAAGTTGCATTTAAGTTCCTTATTTCAATGTATAGGTTCATTGTTGATCAGTTATCCTTAGCAGCGAATAGGGCTTTATCATATCATCGAACAGCAAATTAGAAGGTTGTCTTAGGGCTCCTTGATAGCCCTTGAGGACCGCATTTAGGGCAGCTTATATAGACCCCTCTTGGCTGTGTATAGAGCTGGTTAAGGCCTCCTCTTCCCAGCGTATTAGGATCCCTCTTCTTGCTGCATAGAACCGTCATTTGACTGTGGATTATGACATCTCCTAGTTGCGTAGACAGGTCTTCTTTTGCTGCATATAAAGTTCCCTTTATATAGGAGTCTCCTTTAGAATAGCGTATAGATTAGGCCAGCGTTTAGGGTGCATCTTGCCTATGACTAGTGTACACACGAACTACAGCTAGGTCTCTTTTGAATAGTGTGTAGACCTCTCCTTAGGACAGCGGATTGAGGACCCTTTGAACAGCGTATTGACTGTGATTCTATCTTCCCATTAACGCGTCCAGGGCACTCTAGAACAGTGGCATTAGACCTGCGTTTAGGTCACTTCCTTGTGATATGGAAGCCTTCTTCCCTAAATGTGTTAGGGCTTCTTCCATGACTGTGTTAGAGTCTAGGGCATTCTCTAGGGCAACAAATTAGATTCCAAGGCATCCTTCCATGACAGCATATTAGATTCTTCCATGGCTGCTTGCATGACTCAGGGCTTGCTTCATTCACTGTAAATTAGGGCAGCGTAGGCTCTTCAAGAAGACCCTTTTTCTTCCACGTCTAGGGCACTTCATGGCAGCGTTAGGGCATCACTAGGCTTCTTCCCTTTCCTACAGATTAGGGCATCATTAGGCCAATGTATATCCTAGGGCACTCCCTCTAGATCTCTTCTTCAAACCCAAAACAGAATGAAGAGAGATCACAAGAGTGTGTGTCAAAGTGACTTGAAGGCCACCTCTATTTATACTAAAACGTGGAGGACAAGTGGTGGTAATTTGGTCGCTAGCCGACCTTGACGAATTGTCATATAACACAAATAAATTCATATCTCCATGAATACATGTCGGAATCAGATGATCTTTAGATCAATCCTACACCTCTCGACGAGAGGAATCCAAGAAAAATATTAGCTGCCATAAATAAGAAGACTCATTGAGTTTGGCCCTAGTTGCCAATTTTAACACTCCCTATCAACTAGGGAGAACTCCATCTGCTAATCCATCTGCTAGTCCGTACTATCTCAACTATCAGTGCCCTGCACTGCTCTATTGAACTATGAAGAAGAAGAAGTGATAGAGAATATATCATACCATCCTCTACTGACCCGAAGTCAGTCCCATATAAAAGAGAGTGTCTCATACCATTCTTACTGATCTGAAATCAATTCCAAATGAAGAGAGTCTCATACCACTCTTATTGACCCGAATTCAATTCCAAAAGAGAGTGAGATATATCACTCTCACTGACCCGAAGTCAATTCCAATTGATCCCAAATCAATATCATCCTCGCATAGGGAGTACGGTAGATACACGATGCGTCCATCGGTACTACCATGGTCCCTATCCTCTTTCCCTACTCATTGGCCAGATGAGAGGTACTTCCCAAGAGTCCCAGACTGAATGGGTAGGATGTCTCGACAAGAGAAGGATGAACCACTCATCCTGCCTACATGTCGCCACGGGGTATCACAGGGAAGGCTGAATAATTCACCCTGTACATAGCGCACCACTAGGGGAGGGTGAGTCACCCTATGGTTGCTTGTCGCTCCAAGAAGTACCCCAAGCCCCTCGCAGCTCCTAGAGCTCAATGTATGCATCATACAGGACCCTCATAAGAGGGTCTCTCCGCGACTCCTAATCGTTGTCGGAAAGTCAAGAATTTGACCTTTCCCAGGGGCTTTGCCAAAATGTCGACGACCTGCTCACCAGTCCCAATATGATGGAGCATTATTGCTCCTCATTGTACCATATCCCGAATAAAGTGGTACCTAATATCGATGTGCTTAGAGCGATCATGAAATACGAGATTCTCTGATAAACAAATCCCACTTTGGTTATCACAAAGGATCACAGTAGTATCCAACATATGACCAAACAACTCACTAAATAGCTTCCGCAACCAAACAGCTTCACAAGAGGACATACTCGCAGCAATGTACTCGGCCTCAGCGGTGCTCAAAGCCACCACCTTATGCTTCTCGCTCATCCAAGAAATTGAAGCAGAACCAAAGCGAAATAGCACCCGAAAGTGCTCTTTCGGTCCACCACACTGCCTGCCCAATCAGCATCAGAATAACCACGCAGCCTCACATCTCGACAGTGTATCTCAATCCATGAGTGATTTTGGCCCGAAGATATCTTAGTAGATTCTTGGCACCAAGCCAATTTAAGTGTCGAAGCTCAACCATATATTGGCTCAACGTGTTGACTACAAAACATATATCCAGACGGGAGTTCATGAAGAACATCAATGCTCCTATGTGTTGACGATACTCGGAGGCATTTCCCAAAACAAGTCCAACATCACTACCGCATAACTTCTTAAAGTTAGGCTTCATCAAGGTAGTCACGGGCTTGCAGTTCACCATTCCAAGTCCGAAATCCAACTCACTCTTACTTTAGTAAATGAGAGGGTTTGTACCTACCAGAAAGAGATTGTCCACATAAGGTACCAGTATGAGAGGTCTATCATCCACAACCTTATAGCAATGGTTTGGATCGGCTTCACTCCTAGTGAATCTTAGCTTCATCAGATAGTTGTCAATCCTCTCATACCAAGCTTGGGGTGCTTGCTTTAAATCATAGAGAGCTTTCCTTCACCTGCATACATCAGATTCCTGATCATGAATCTCAAGCCCCTCGGGTTGTTCCACATCTTGAATTCAGGCATCCCTGTCACCATCTGTCTCACATTGGGTAGGGCCCCACAATGACAATGCGTAGACCTCATGTGCCATAGAAGAGATGTGACATATGACATGGTCTCCATTGGACTTCCAGGGATTTGATACAAATTGCCAACCCTGAACCCAAGAGTAAAAGCATCTTTAAAATTCTTTTTCCAAACACATACCTTTCCATTGATGAATGCCACCTTGAAACCTTTGACTTCCATTGCCGAAATGGACACCAGGTTCCTCTTGAGATCAGGTACATAAAGAACTTCTTGTAAATGAATCATGTTACCCTCATTCAATTGACGGGTAACATTCTTTACACCCTTTCCAGGATAGGTGGCATTGACTCCAAGTATAATCTCCACAATTGTTTCCTTCTCTATCAGATTAGAGAGAGCTTCCTTCTATCCAATAAAGTGCCTTGAAGCACTACTATTAATAAGCCAGATTCCCAAAGAGTCTGTAGTTCCTTGCTTTCTTTGAAGAGTCGGCCATTTCCTTGATGACCTGCATTCCTTTTTCCTTTGCCATTGTCCCTGTCATTCCTTTGATCATTGAAGATGCCCCTAGAATGATTGTTATCATCATCAAGTAATGTTTCCCTTCTATTCGAACACTCCCTCGCATAATGGCCAAACTCATTGCAAGCAAGGCATCTGCCTTTCCTTCCACCCTTAGATCTAGACTTCCCATGAAGTGACCTTTAGGTAGGCCACTAGATACTTCCGCTGCGCCACTCTGATAATCGTCTTTGATTTGACTTCACCCTTGGTGGATTTGAAGTGGGATGAGGAACCCATTTAGTCTTTTGACCTTGTCCAACTGTCTTCGGTGATTGCTCTCACTCTTGCTTGGGGTTTGTCTTCACCTCAGCGCTAATACCATGTTAATTTTAGGTATGTTCTATGCTGAGAGCAAATTTACTTCAATTTTCCATACGAGCTCAATATCAATTCCATATTAGCAATCACATTTAGCATGATAGTAAAATGCAAATAGAACATAAACATAAATTGTAGAAAACAAGCCAAGGCAAGAGAACACAAGATGTAGCGCCAGCCAGGGACAAACCCCAATGTGGGGAAACCCTTGATCAATTCTTCTTATGTTCTTCAATAGTTCAGCAGAGAGAGAGAGATAGTACATATACATTAGAAGTCAACATTTTGACTTGTCAAAATAAGAGCAGAGATCTTCTCTGGGAAGATGACACATGAGGTAGCAGATCTGAACACAGGTGATTCCATCACCATGTTGTACCCATCACTGTGATGCACTCATCACGGTGTTGCACTCATCATTGTGTTGCACTTCATTACGCTGCATCCATCATCACACTGCATCTCCTAATCCATACTGCAACCTACACTCAATGCATGCCACAATATTCCCATGGAACAGCCTTATCTACTTCCTATGGCTTACAGCCTAGCAAAGCAGCTAGTTGTAGTAATCTATTCTTTCAACAGGGCTCATTCATGCCCAAACATAATCTTGATACATAGCTGCCTTCTATACTTATTCAAGTTGCATTTAAGTTCCTTATTTCAGTGTATAGGTTCACTGTTGATCAACTATCCTTAGCAGCGAATAGGGCTTCATCATATCATCGAACAACAGATTAGAAGGCTGCGTTAGGGCTCCTTGATAGCCCTTGAGGACCGCGTCTAGGGTAGCTTATATAGACCCCTCTTTGACTGTGTATAGGGTTGGTTAAGGCCTCCTCTTCCCAGCGTATTAGGATCCTTCTTCTTGCTACATAGAAACGTCATCTGACTATGGATTATGATATCTCATAGCTGCGTAGACAAGTCTTCTTTTGCTGCATATAAAAGCTCCCTTTTACATAGGAGTCTCCTTTAGAACAGTGTATAGATTAGGCCAACGTTTAGGGTGCATCTTGGTTGTGACTAGTGCACACACAGAACTGCGGCCAGGTCTCTTTTGAACATCGTGTAGACCTCTCCTTAGAACAGCGTAGTGTTACTTGGGAGCGGGAGCGAAAGCGGGGAGCAGAAGCGAAAACGGGTTCAGGAGCGACATTTTCAAAAGTTCCTGGTTTGGGAGCGAATCCCGGAACGTTTTTTATATAATATATATATATTT